>JAODUH010003414.1:0-11369 GCA_027564835.1 Typhlichthys subterraneus
ACAGCGAGGTGACGTTCCACGTCCCCAGAGCCAGCTTCTGCTGCCTGGGTCTGGTCCGTCGAGGCCCCTGACTTTCAGGTTCGTTCAATTACATGCAAAGTATTCTTTTGAAAGCGCATGGCCTCTTGAAACCGTTTCAATAGACGGCTCCCAAAGTGGATGTGTCAACAGACACAGAAAACTGGTGTGTCAGGTTAACTTGCCCTCACCCTGCAACGTGACACTCAGACTAATGCAACCCTCAACTTGGAACCGGATCTCTACTGGAACTGGTTATCTATTCTCATCCCTACCTGGTCAATTTATGTTCAATGCAAAATTCTATTTCTATATACATACACAAAATAGCTATATCAAATCTAAAATGTTATCAAACTACTTAAATTCAAATTTGTACAGACTACATTTTTCATAAAGTTAGCCAAAAGTGAATCCAATATAAGATATACATTTTTTTTTAACAAATAATGCATTATAACTTAGGACAAATATTTAATAGTGCAGCTGCTTCATAAAATACTATGAAGCAGTTACCTAAGAGACTGGACTGGACTTTGACATGTGAAAGAATGTGAAAGAAGAAAACTAAATTAAACTAAATAAAATAAAAATACTAGTTTAGGTGGAAAAAAATTAAAATGTTCTTAAATAATAAGTACAAATATATAATGAATAAATATTCTTAAATAAATAATTTAACAATTTTAATTTTAAGTTTATGTGCTATTCTAATATTATATATATATATATATATATATACACACACACACACACACATACTTTTTGGGGAAATATTTACCACAGTAGGGCAAGGAACCATATATGATCACTTCGTTGACCTTGATTTGCAGCATAACAATGGTTCATTTTGAAAAAAGTGATAACTGTAGAAAACAGTAATAATGTATTGTAATATCCTCCAATAACACTCTAGGGTTGATATTTAGAATTTCTAAGTATTTTAATGAGTGCCATATAAAGGGTTAAGCATATGTGTAAAATTAACTAAAATTATCCATCTGTTAAATCTTAACTGCAGTGCAATAAAACATAAACTATGGCGTAATAATGAAACTTAATGTTAAGCGTTATCCATTGAGCTTTATGCGATGCTGTTGCTGACAGTAGCATGAACCCATGAAAACAATACCTTGATTTGTTTCTGTTGTCTTTCCTCTCTAGCAAGTCGATCTGCATTCATCTTTTATATGTGCCATGCAGCAATTTCCTTATTAGACAATGGCATCAACAGTAAAAATATAATGTACATTGATGTACCTTAAATTGCTATAAATAGTTTAAATTATATTTAACTGATTATTCTCAGTATTCATGCAAGAAGTAAACACTTCATGAATTGCATCATTAAATTGTTAAACTTGTGTGACGGCCTCCTGGTTGGCTTGATCCTGAGCCTTCTTGGCTCAGAGCTCAGCTAATCATGATGTACCACACCTGTGGTCAGATGTAAAGTCCTGCCAGGTCTTCTCTGTCTCTCAATGTGATATGTTCCTGGCTGCCAACTGACCACTTGTTTGTATTTTGTGTTGATGCATGCATTCACTCATGTTACTGTCAACTCCCACAGACACTGCATACTGATCAATTGACCAAACACACCCCACTAATTTATTTACCTATTTGAAATACCTATTTAATTAAAACATGTATGATCCATAGACTGTGTGGTCTTCCTTTGTCACAGCCTTGAGCCAGGTTGTGACAAATCCGGGATATCTTTGTTTGTTAAGACATTTGTTTATATATACATATATATATATATACATATATATATATATATATACATATACATACATACACACACACACACATATATATATTTATTTATTTATTTATATATATAGTGATGTATTATAACATGACAATATTGGTGCGCTGAAGGACAAAAAGTGTCCTTCCTTTTTATTCTTTCTAGTGTGGACCAAGATACCTAATGATTTGTTTACTACCAGCTGGGGATCTGCTCTACAATCTGCAACCCACGGGCAGTCCTCATACTGCCAATTAACTCTAATTGCTCTCCCTCTTCAAACAAGATAGTTCATTGCCGGCTGCTTTGATATCCTATTCATATTATAAATGCAATTACTCCCTTAAATCTTCCACATACAGGACAATCTATATTTCTCAGAGTTCTGGCCAAAATGGTTATGTTTTACAGCCATGTACAACTTTTCTACTACTTTTCAACTACTGGTGAACTATGAATATTTGAGAAGAGAAAAAAAAAAAAAAGAATATTTGACAAGTGCAAGATACAGTATATTGTCAATATCAAATACTATTTAGCTATCTTTGTGTTTGCTAGCTATCTTAACGAAAACACACAGTCCTCACATTTTGCTAGCTTACCGTTCTCTGTGCGTTTCGAAAAAAGAATCTGATACTTCTACACAGCCCTGGCTCCGTAAATAGTAGCATAAACAAAGTGGCAAACAGCGCTCACATCAACAAAGCTGTAGTACTACGTTTTGCTTTACAATGTATTTCTATGTGTGAGGCGATGCGGCAGAGGACCGCAGAGCGATACTGTTTTGTATTTGAGCTCGAAGTTAGCAAGAATGACTGACCCTGCCTTTAAGTAGGACTACATGAGGGCAGCACAGTAATCAACAAGAGAAATCTATAACGTCTGAGTCCGTGTTTAATGGCATGGCCTGTGGTGTTGCTCGAAGGTCTGAAGGTGACACGTTTCACCTCCAGCCGTAAATGGGAGTATGTCCTAATGAAGCAACACAACAAGGTGCACATTTTCATACAGTATTTATCCCTACAGTATGCAGATACTGAACACATGATCTATCTAAAACGTAAACTTAAGTGCTCTGCGTTCAGATCACCTTATAACCTCTTCTCTGCCAGCACGGTATTAAATAATAAATGTTTATATATTTCACTCCAACTGCCTTGTACAGAATCAATAAGTAAAGAAACAAAGTGCAGGAAATCACTGGGGACTGGAGCAGCGCTTTTTCAGCTATCACTTTGACATGTGAGAGGTGGATGTTCAGCAAGGGCTCAGATACATTTGAACACCAATCAATACAAGGTTACATGCCACATTTGCTTCAGTCAGCACACAGTTGAAGTGCACAACTGGGGCGCGGGGGAAGGAGGGGGGGGTGGAAACCACACAGCTCTCATGCATGTAGGGGAAAGTAGGAGGATAGCGGTTCTCAGACAATGGTAGTTTAGTTTAGTTTAGTTTAGCCTTTAAAGGTACAGTCATTCTCGAGAATACTTTTAAACTCATATCAAAACAAAAACACCTCTTCCTTCAAAGGTTAAACGGTGCTCCCTCAGAATATTTGCCCCACACATTGGAAATGCATGGCGAAGGCTAGGGTATTGTTGTTGTGAGAGGTGCCACTTTGTTTATGAACATATTTACGCAGCCAGGGCTGTGTAGAAGTAACACATTATTTTTTCAGCACACAGAATGGTAAATTCAGTCACTGACTACTTTGTCAAAGAATATTTAATAACTTACTTATTTATTTATATTTGGAGGTATGGCTCTGTTCTGGGAGCTCCCTGCCTTTTTCATGTGCTAACATGGAAAGCCCTTTCCATGCGCATACATGGATACTGGGGAAGAGGAGGGAGCTAACAGGCTAGCAAGAGAAGCGGCAGGTAACCAGCGTAATATATATACATATACACACACTCAAGTATTGGCCAATGAGCAACAATCAGCTGGTCTGTCAGCTGACGACCCAGCTACGTGACACGTGACCTTCCTGCACTTCCACTGTGCTTTATTTAGCGGAGATATTTAGTGAATATTTACAAGCTAAGGGACACGAATTAGAATTCATGATATTTTTATTTAAATGTCACATTCACAGCCATGATGTGGTTCTGAGGTGACAATCATTGATAGATTTTATCTCATTCAAATTCACTTTAGGCTATCATTTTCAGAAAGTAATGAGAGCCGGGATGCAATATTGAATGTCCGCACAACTATGCTTGTACCTGTTGCACAGATGACACAAGTAAAGGGCATTGTGCAGAATGTTCACACAGACACACTACGAATGACAAAACAGTTTCTGCTGCCATTCACCCATTGCAGGTAGCAGATGGATTAATCTGATCCGCACTAAAAATAGCAGATGTTGATGAAAGTGGATTGTTTGCACTGAAAGGCATCGAAGCAATCAATATCCATCCCTCAAAGCTGATATATTCGTCAGTAGGACTGAGAGCCTTACGTTAAGTGAGACATCATGTGACCAAAATATCTCTGCAAATATCTTAAAGCATCTAGCTTGGATCGTTGGATGTGCATGAGGAAGTCTACACATAACTGCTTCAGTTGGAAGAACAATGTAAGTTCACTGGACTGAATAATGTGAATGATTTGTCAAACAATGGCATGCGTGCTAACTAAAAGTGGCCAGTGCTTATCTGGACAGCGTACAATAGATTTTCCCTACAAAGAGATGCAATGCACACATACAGTACATGCACACATAGGAGCCATCTGTCATCAAACAGTAGCATTACATTGCTGCTCCAAGCAGTGGAAAAGGCAAACAGGCAATCCTGTAATAAATGCATTACACAAGAATCTCTGTTGGACCAGACAGAGCACTGGAGCCTGTCTACCTTCACATTCACACTAATGGACATTGCGCATTATGCTATTATAATGTCTGGAAAAATTACACACACTTGTATTCTGAGTTGACACAGTCGCTGTTGGAGGCCTCCCATGCTATGCTGGACTGAGATTAACACCCATGCTGCCAGCTGCTCCACCAAGAAGACATTGGCACATACAGTGGGAAGCACTTAGTGGATGTGAAATGCTACTGTGCAAGGAGAGGGTGTTAATGGTGAGCCAATTAGAGCAGTCAATACAGACATTTTTGTTGATCACGCTGTCCGAATGCCATATGTAAATATAACTAACATATGAAATAGTCACTATCCCAAATGTCAAGTGGTGTTAAAACGGATTAGCGATACAAAGCAAGGGTTTATTTGCTTGCATAGACCAGCTATGCTAATTCGCTTTGGAAGCTCTGAGAGAGGGTTGTAGATCATGAAAATCACAGACAGTAACCAAATTGGCAGAACTAAATACATAGCTGAGTGTTTGTGTGTGTGTGTGTGGTGGGTGGGTGGGGGGGGGGGGGGGCACAGTGTCATCCACATGCAGTAGTTAGCTCTTGTTCTACAATGACTCATGGGTCCCCCACAAGAATATGTGCCATGACATTCACATTATGAACCTCTACTAGAACTTAGAAACATGTTTTTAGGGAGGTGTCAATGAACAGGTGCAGATTGTGTAAGAATAGTCCTTCATTTTCCTTGTAATCCAGGTCTACCTGAGACAAGATTAAACGCTGTGAGAATACGCAGGTGACAATGTAACTCAGCAGGTACACAAAGGCTGCCCTCTATCCACAGAACTCAAGTTCAATCCATAAAAAGCATCCTGCTGTGTCCTTCACACACAACACAGAATCCCTGTCGTTTCATGGGCTGCTGTTCTGCAGTGTGATTTAAGCAAGGATAAACCAGTTAAGCAAAGTTTTGGCCCAATAGGGATGAATGGGACATAAGTATGCTTTTTGGATGTGCAAGAAAAAGGCAACAATTTACAAAATATATTAACATAATGTTTGTAACCATGAATAATACAGAAGCTATGGACCCAGCCGTCAGTTTTGCAGTCTTGCTGGAGAGGCACTGCCACGATCCCCAGCAGTCTCCATTCCGGGGAGCCCGACTGGCCTTGAAGCCCTCTTCGAGAGCGGACAGGGGCTCCAGGCGACGCCGTGCTCAGCAGCCGTCGCCCCACGATCGTCGAGCAGATGAAGGCAGCGTCCGCTCGGCACGTGCCCACACCCCAGCCAGGGTTGCGGTCTCCTCCCCGCCAGACCCCGACAGCACTCGCTGTCGTATCTCCTCCCTCGCCGGCCCTGCTGCAAGCGAAGCTCGCGGAGTGCACTTCTGGGTTGGCGAGGCTGGGAGACGTGGTCCAGGGCTCCTCCGACCTCGAGCGTAGAATGTTTGTCTACGCTCTGATGGAAAGGGCGATTGTCTCCTGGCCGACTCTCCGCGACCTGCCAGTGATGCAGGAGTACGCCAAGACCATCAAGAGAATGAGGGAGGAACTCCTGCAGCTGCCATCGACCGGGCCCGCTACCTGCCTGCTAGCTGACGCGAGCTGCCAGGTATCTTGTTGCTTGTTGCCCGCTCCCCGTTGTGCCGCCCGAGGCTTCCGCTCCCGATTTGGCCCCCGCACTGACTGTATTTTGTCTCGACGTCCCCAAGGCCATTTCTGTTTTAATTTTTTTTTTTAATAACTTTGTTTTAATGTTTTATTGAGAAATGAACATAGAAAATATTACAAACATTGATTCCAAATATACTCTCCCCCCCCCCCCCCCCCCCCCAGTCCCCAGTTTTACATAAATAATATAGTTACATTAAAAACTAATAATTTTCCATCTATCAATATTCCCTTTCTTTTTATCTAGAGTCCTCCGTCACTTCAATTCTGTAGTCATTTGTTTACACACAGTGTCCGAGGATATAAATGTTTGTGCAAGAGACATCCTTTCTCGTCTTCCACAATTTGCTTTTGATCATACATACAACCTCCCATAATAGTCCTTTTTCATCAGAAATAGCATTTCCTTCAATTATACCATATAAAATACATTTTTCCTCAACAGATTCTATTTCTTTCACATAGAAAAAGAAAATGGTAAATTGTTTCATCCTCACCACAATTAGGCATTGGGCACAGCGTTGTTTTAACATAGCAGCTCCATTTAACCACCATCCTAACTGGGATACTACTAACAGAGATAAGCCATGTAATATCTCTCACATCTTCAGATACCCGCTTGTTTTATTAATTACACATTGTTTACACTCATCTTCAGTTAGACCCTTATATTGAACTATACTATTATATTTTAAATCTCCTATTTTGGAATATTTATCATAGCTTGAATTTTCTATCCAATTTCTATCCAGTTCGGTATGAGCTCTTAGAAAATCTGCACATACTGTAGGAGTTTATAATAAGGTACTGTTTGCCTCTTCTGGTTTTCCAATTTGTGATGTCTCCAATCCACTCCACCTGTCTATTAATGCCACTAGCAACAATTTTACAACTTGGTATTTTTAATTTAATATCAAGGTCCACAGCTTCTAGTCCACCTATAGTAGATTTCTCTTTTTGAATAAGAGTACTCTTTTAGTGACGTCTCTGTTTGTTTCGCTTATGAAGTTCCAGCAGATCTTATTAATTTTCTTTTAACAGGTTGGATTCGGGGGAAAAACAGCTGCAAAGAAGTTTGTTTTGCTACCGCCCCCCGAGGCCGTTTCTGTTTTGCTACCGCCTCCCGAGGCCATTTTTGTCTCAACGCTGCCCTCCGTGGCTGTTTGTGTTTTACCAGCGCCTTCCGAGGCCGTTTGTGTTTTTACCACACCTGCTAAGGCTGTCTTTAATCCGGCTCTCCTCAAGTCCTGCCTGCGTGTCGTGGGATTGGGTCCACACCTCGATCAGTGTGACACTTTTGTCATGGTATGTAATGAACTGTAGGCAGGTCTAAGCGTGTGTTTTCTTACAGCCTGACAAGTTTTCTTTGAGAGGGAGGTCAGCTGGTTCTTATGTTCATGCTGTGTCATGTTTCACTTTAGGTGTCATTCCCTCCCCATCCCCTCGTCCCGAGAGACCTATAAATAGACTCTATGCTCATGGGAAAGTGTTATTTTTGTACTTGACAAAGCATTATTTTCAGAAATTCTTTGTAGTCGTTTACTGTGTTAATAATACCATTTATGGTAAATATTATTTAAATCTGCAATTTATCCTGACTAATTACAGGCAAGAATTATATTAATGGCAAATATTTAAAACTTTGAATGTCTAATAAATGTTTTATTCTTTTCCCTTTTTAAACAGAACCTTGCCCTGAGGTTTATGCAAGGATAGGACATTTGCAGATCACTGTGGGGGATACAAGCTGTACTGTAGGCTCTAAATCAGGTCACACTTTAAAGAGTATGCAAAGCAAAAAATAAAACACCAGGCTCTGCAAAATTTGCAGGTGGGACTAACTCTCACAGAAACATTTTATGCGTCATTATATGCTGACATATTGTATGATGATCTGTTATATTGCTGCGAAACGGCTAACCCAGTGTGATGTGATGTTATGAGCTAAGTTGACCTCTCCCTGACCCTACTATGCTTACCATGTGGTTTATGATTAGTTCTTTAGAATAGGCAGCCTAGACTTTATGCTGTTTGTTGACCCCAACACTATTGCAAAATAGCACTACCTAACTTCATGCTGAGAGGAAGTCTCACTCCAGCTAAATTAGCCCAAACAACAGGCTTTCATGGGCTTCAACGACTGACACTAAAAGAGCCCTGTTCTTCACTTGTTTTTCACCTCCCATCTGCGCCTCCTTATCCTGGAGATGTGCCATGTCAGCAGTGCACTTTGTACAAAGATTTCAAAGCTGTTATTACATTTTTATACAAGAATCCAGAATGATATTTTGTGAGTTTAAAAATTGATTTCAGAACACCCCCGTGGTACCACAATATATACAGGTTCACACGAGATGAGCAGAGGAGACGTGGTCGGGGAAACGTTCAGGAAGAACGGTGCTCTTCCTGATATTTATTTATGATGAGGAATATGTTGTGTGGCAGAAGCGCTCTATCTCACACACACATACTTGTTTGTTTGGACAGTGGAGAATCCTTGGTCCATACGCATCTGGTTAATTTTGTAATCTTTAACAAGAGAAACGGCTGCCACACCGTGTCTCAGTATTATCCTCCTATAGTTCACACAAGGTGGCCTCTGCTCTTCTTTGTTTGGTATTTACCATACTGCAAAATGAAAAGTATACTTAAAAAAGAGTACTCCAGTATAATACTCATTTATCACATTTAACTGAGAAAACAAGAGCCTGCTGCAGTTTATATTTGATAATTGTTCACATATTATCGGACAGAGAGGAACATGTCCAGAACAAGGTTTAAACCTTGTGTAGAAGCAGTGTGTAGAAGCTGAGGCATTCCAGAGCACACAGAACAAGACACAAATTGACCCAACAGTCCGTAGCCACCAAACTGGACGCCAAGATAGCGAGCGCTAGAGCGAAACAGGTGTTCAGAGTGTGTGTGTGTGTCTGTGCGAGAGAGATAGTCTTGCAATCAAGAGAGGAAGTCCTCTGTGCAAGGTGACAGACTTGTCCAAACACTTTGTACTCTTTCACCCGGCAGTGTGGCTAGGTCCAGAGGGTCCTTTTGTACTGTACTGTGTATCGTCATCTGATGCAGTACAACTCTACTCAGATATTACATGCCTACCATTCCGCTGGCTATTCTTAATTCACAATAGGGAAAGGTTCATGCCTAAAATATTTAAATATTTGAGTCAAACCCGAACACCAAGGGCCCTATATTACGACAACCCATGTGTCTTTGCTAGTTTCAGCCTGACACTGTTGTCATTTTTCTGTCCAGCGTTGTTTAAATAGCAAGCTTAACGGCCATCTGAGATCCCGTTTGCGTGTTGGTCTATAAATGAGGTGTGGTCAGGCGTATGGTTGCTGCATTGCTATCTTGAGGCAGTGGAAAGTTATTGCACCATTGACCAACAAACCTGGTCTGAAGTCAACCATGCACTTATTTTAAGGGGTCTCTATAGTGCATGGGCGGATGCACAACGCACACACACTCTGCTTGTTACAGGCATGCCGAGCAGCGCAACATATTTTAAATAAATAGATTACAATTTGAAATATTTTTAATGCGCACAATAAGAAGCAGGAATTTTTACTACTTTGCAAATCCACCAATAGCAATCCGCCAAGGTACATCTGGCTTTAAATGGGAATGGAAGATGACAATGATTGATTTGTTGCATTTCACCCAAACCGCACCCATTATAATGAAGAGAACGTACAACCCAATTCCACCATGCACCTGGTTCTGTGGCAATTATTTCCCTAGCAAGTTACCCTAGCAAAAGTACATTTGAACACACCTTAGATATACATGTGGTGAGATAACTAAAGTAGGACCCCAAATAATTCATACATGTACAGTCGTATGAAAAAGTTTGGGCACCCCTGACAATTTTCATGATTTCCATTTATAAATAATTGGGTGTTTGGATCAGCAATTTCATTTCGATCTATCAAATAACTGATGGACACAGTAATAGTTCAGTAGTGAAATTAGGTTTATTGGATTAACAGAAAATGTGCAATATGCATCAAAACGAAATTAGACAGGTGCATACATTTGGGCACCCCAACAGAAAAATCACATCAATATTTAGTAGAGCATCCTTTTGCTAAACGAACAGCCTCTAGATGCTTCCTATAGCATCTAATGAGTGTCTGGATTCTGGATGAAGGTATTTTGGACCATTTCTCCTTACAAAACATCTCCAGTTCAGTTAGGTTTGATGGTTGCCGAGCATGGACAGCCCGCTTCAAATCATCCCACAGATTCTCAATGATATTCAGGTCTAACAAGATTCCCAGTACCGGCACTGGCCACAGCACCACAGCATGATGAAACCTCCACCAAATTTGACTGTTTTTCATGGAACGCTGTGTTCTTTTGACTCCATGCATAACGGCCCTTGTTATGACCAAATACCTCAATCTTTGTTTCATCAGTTCACAGCACCTTACTACAAAATTAAGCTGGCTTGTCCAAATGTGCATTTGTGGTGTGTGTGCAGAAAAGGCTTTTCTGCATCACTCTCCCGTACAGCTTCTCCTTGTGCAAATTGTTGAACGATGCACAGTGACACCATCTGCAGCAAGATTATGTTGTAGGTCTTTGGAGGTGGTGTGTGGGCTGTTTTTGACCGTTCTCACCATCCTCGCCTTTGCCTCTCCGATATTTTACTTGGCCTGCCACTTCTGGCCTTAACAAGAACTGTGCCCGTGGTCTTCCATTTCCTCACTATGTTCCTCACAGTGGACGCTGACAGCTTACATCTCTGCTATAGCTTTTTGTAGCCTTCCACTAAACCATAATGTTGAACAATCTTTGTTTTCAGGTCATTGGAGAGTTGTTATGAGGCCCCCCATGTTGCCACTCTTCATAGGAGAGTCAATGAGAACAGAAACTTGCAATTGGCCACCTTAAATACCTTTTTTCATGATTGGATGCACCTGTCTATGAAGTTCAAGGCTTAATGAACTCACCAAACCAATTGTGTGTTCCAATTAATAAGTGCTAAGTATTAACAATATCCATACCTTATTTGTCATGGTTGACAAGCTTACAAACCCAGTAAAGCAGATAGCATCAGAACTCATGTCGACTGAGA
>JAODUH010003415.1:0-11369 GCA_027564835.1 Typhlichthys subterraneus
TGATTTCAGCCACAAGGGTAACAACAAACAAACATACACAAATGCACAGGCACGCACGCACACACACACACACACACGGACTCTCTCCCTGAGTCAGACATTAGTGTGACTCAGGGAGTCTAAAGTATTTCTCGAGAACGCTTGCTACATTCGAGCTAAATACAACATATTCCCCTCCGCACCCTCTGCCTCACACATCGAAACACATTGTGAAGCAAAGTGTAGTACTATGGCTGTGATGTGAGCGGTGGTCTTCACTTTGTTTATGTTATTATTTATTGAGCCAGGGCTGTGTAGAAGTATCCAATCATTTGTTTTAGTAGGTGCAGAGAACAGTAAGCTAGAAAAATGCGAGTAGATTTTTGGTGAATTTGACAAAACGTGTATTATCTTAAAATTGACTTGCAATAGCTGAATTTAACTTGAACTCCTGTGGATATTAGATATAGTATAAATTGTTGTATTATATAATTGACTTGATTATATGAGAAGATATCATGAGGATTATAGTGAGGTCACAAAGTGCTTCACAATCCAAACAATAATGCATTTACAAGCCAAACAGAAAAATACAGTGCAATATACAATATTACAATAATCAATAGTAAAATAGAAATACATCCAGCAAACATTAAAAAGATACAATACACAATAAAATGCTCCATAAAAATACTCAAAAGCATAAATCTGTGGATTAAGAATCAAGATCCCCATATGACATGTTTGAATATGTCTTAAGAGTTGACAGAATCAGCAAACGTTGAGGATGTGGGGAGGGCATTCCAGATTTTGGGTGCTACAACCCACTACTAAGCTCTATCCCCATGGGTCTTCAAATATTGAACTGTTTCAGCCGTCCTGTTCAGACTCCTGAGAAATTGGATCACATGCAAGCTTTCCCATGGCCAACTCCACTGCCAGCTCTTTCACACCGATGTTATCTCAAACTGTCCTTTGTTTGTGTTTCTTTGCTTTTGTTTAGGTGCATATGTTCTATCTGTGTAGACTGTGTGGGTGTAAGGCCTGGAAATGGTGTCACTGGCAGGTTTTAAGTGACTGGAAACTACAAGCAAGTAGCCTACTATTACTAGCAAGATATTGTATTTATTGCCACTGATTGCATCCACATTAAAATAGTATATTTGTGTATTGTGCTGTGTTTTGGGCAAGGTGTTTACTCAAGTAAATTGCATAATTTTTATAAACACTTCTCTGCTATTCTGTCTAGATGTGAATCCAAAGCATAGAATTGGACAATGTCTAGTGCTGCAGGAGCCCGTCCTTTCTCCTACTGCATAATATAACATTATTGGAGATGTTAAAAATTTAAAGAATATCTCAAATATTTTCTACTGTTTTTAGGGTTTTAACGAGGCATTGCAACAGTGGTTTTATCAATAGCGTTTTTGTAGACTTTGCCTCGTGAGATCCAAACAGCAATTTACGTGCTCTTAGGTGCTCTCTTGGTTGAATTATTCTGAAACACAATGACAATTATTCTAATGTTTAAAGTCTTAAAATTATAACTTACAATTATAGTAAATAGTCAGTTTTCAGGTAAGACACTTGACTCCTGTGATACCCTATGGATGCAAATGTTGTTGACATTTACAAGAATAAGGATGTTGAATCTCCCCAGAAACAGAGGGGAAGAGTGTCTCTTGGCAAGCTAGTGGCAAAGTCAGAGCTACAGAGGCATTAGTGCCAGACGTACAGCGGGGGGTCCAGGAACAAAAAAAATAAAGCAAAGTAGATGTGATACGCAGTATGAAGAACCTGAGGAAAATTGCCAACAGCAACATCCAAATGTCTTCATCTTCTCTGTCACCCTCCGACCCGATTACGAGCTGGGAACTTTAATTGAGCATTCACCTAAAATGGCGCTTCCGTTTCAGGCTGTCAACAACAGCTGCTGGTTACACAATCGACTGATGTCAAGTGAATCTGCTTCCTCAGTCACTTGAAGCTTAACACTCATCCTTTTGCAAAATTCTCCTTCGAGATCAGAGAGAGGATGGCACCCTGGCAACAAGAACAAAATGCTGTATATTAGTTGTACTAGTTTACTACTCCCCTTGTAGCTATGCTCACCATTTAGTTTAGCCATTGCGTTATTAATGAATTAACGTATGATCCCAGATTCCCAGCACTGGGCGGGAATCTGGGATCTGCTCATTGGATGACCTTACTGAGGCACAGGCCAATAAGGACTTGCTAGAGGTCAAGAGCCCTGTCTGTCGAGACCATGGCATCTGAGGAGTATTACTGATCTATATTAATATCCACATTATTATTCTAAATGCGAACAAGGCTAACAATTAATTTGCAGGCATGCAGCGCAGCATTCTTATCACCGGTTGGTTGGAGTGGTACAAAAGTGTGTGTGTGTGTGTGCATGTGTGACAGACTGAATCAGAGAATCTGCAGTGGTCCCACCGCCAAGGTGTCAACACGAGAGTATTGTGACACACACACACACACACATTGTCAGGGAAACAGTTATTGCTGTGAGCGGGGCCAAGGTCATCTCTCCGTCTTAATATTTGTCAAACTAGGAACCAATTCATAGCCCATCACTGGGATAGATAGGAACTGGAGGCTAGTGACAGTGTGACTGCAAGCAAAAGAGACATAGCACAAGTTTGTTTGCCCCTTGTCTGGGACTATAAGCGCCAGTGTGTGTGTGTGTGTGTGCGCGCGCTCATGTGTTCACACTCAGAGTGTGTGTTTTCGGTGTCAGGGAACTCGTGGAAAAGCTGACTTGACAGGAAAAGGAGCCATCGCGGACCAACCACCCTAAATTCTTCTGCTTAATGTCAGCTTGATAATGGTTGTGGTGACAGATTCTGTTGTAACACCCCTCCCCCACCCCGCTACCACAACCACCACACACACAAACAAAATGTTCCCCAGTCCCAAACAAAGAGCAACACGTCACCACTCACTGGCTCCCATGAGTCTCTGACCAACAAGCATCAAGACAGCATGACAGTAACTTTCAGAGGGAAATATTCACAGTTCAACATTTGCTAGGGGCCATCGGATTTAAAGAATGTGCCAGAGTCTTCCAGATTACAATGACTACACATGCAGCCTCCATTGCTATATAGGGGACCATATGTGCCAATCAATATACAGTACAGTACATTGCCGTGTAGAGCTCCTATTGGATGCAAGACAGCAGATTCAACCAGCTTTGTCCATTGTCAACTGTCTATCTATATTGACTGGATGACAGCAAGATAAAAGGCAATGTGAAAATTGAAATTTTGAGCATAATCCAGTTTTTCATGGCAAGGACCTCTTGGTTGATGAAAACACGGGACCTCCCTATTATATATCATTAACATGTGTTGCTTATTGAACCAGGCCAACAATAATGTATTGGGCATCTTATAGTATAGTGCCATGCATAAAAAGTACTTTGTACCTTACCGTATACAATGCTAAACCATTAAAGTACTAATTGACATATTCTATATTTATATCTTATTTTAGGTTACATGTTCATAAGTATTTTCTAACATAATTATTTTTGAGAGAAACATTTTTATTGGGGTCAAATAAGGTGGCCTCTTGCAGTAAGTGTGAGGATCCCCTAGATGGACCCCAGGGGTCCCAGGCCGAATCACTTGACCATTTTCTCTGGTGCTTATGTATATTATATATATTCTTTCTAACAATGTCAATATAGACGGTTTGGACAATTATTTCTCATGAGGTATCAACCATGCACATAGTACTATGTTCTTGCTTGCTGCTGTCACGCACCTCGTGCACGAGCAACAGCCAGCGTGGTAGCGAGCATAGAAATTATGATACTGTCAATGAACGGTATTGCTACATTTTAAACAATTATGAAAATGTAGTCTACATCAAAAACAAAATAGTTAATGTGATGCTTTTCTACGATGCATGAGGCTTGAGATGGTGAGCTCCAGAATCACAGGCTGTGCCGTACTCTTCTGGTTATACATGTGGCATTAGAACCACTTTCAAGGTATTTAACCTTGACTTATGCCCCTCACTCCGCCAATGAGCAAAACCTTTGTAAGTATGAGCCGCCATTTCTTTCTCTGTGTATCTATTTACTATAAAACTCTGCTGATTAGTATTCCCATACATGTAATGGTGAGTCAATCTTTATGGTTTTAAATATTGATGGTTTTACCCAATGGCAATATCAATTGGCCATGTGTCAAGGAGTGCAATGTTCGAATCGTAAAGACAAATTCACGGAGGAGTGCAAATATCTGCAGATATTCAGTGCATGTTTATGGCTTGATGCTAAAGAAATAGAACAGCGTTCTAAACTTAGGCGTTGTCGCATGTCAGATGTCGCCAGTGGGCGATGCCCCGTTAAAATTAACTAGTTCTAAAATCCTGGCGTCTCTTGAAGTACGTTGACGCCTTCAGTGGGTGGTGGCCTGAAGCCACCCAAGGGCATATAGCTGACCCTCAACATTTCAAACAAAAACACATTTTTTATTATTTCTGGTAATTCCAGATGCAAATTGAGGAGTGTCCTTTAAAAGTCTCCTCACATCCCTGCCCCCCGACCCACCCCACCACACACACACACCCATCTCTCGAGCAAAGCTCAAATTGTGTCTTACATGTCTGAAGCCTGATGTTATACACCACTAAAACACGAAGCCTCTGAACTAACAATATAATCTAGCCAGCATTTCCCACATTAAACTATTTTTCAAAACCAAGACGATAAAGAATCATATCTACACACCCAACACTGCAAATTAAAGATCAGATCATGAAAGATCAGATCATGCTTGTTCTGATCATAGACTTTCTTTCCATATACCACTAGATCTGGCCGATGTAGCTTATGAAATAAACTGATGTACTTAAGTTTTTCAAATTCCAACACGTTGATTTTGTTGATAAAGATACTGTTCTATCGAATAAAACCACAACGAGTATTCCAGTCTCTCTATGGGGACATTCTGAGACGTGTAGTTCTATGTGGTTTCGGTACCATATAACAGACGTCAGTTGGCTGACGATGAATCGCTTGCCATGTGTCCAGGGCTTAAGGTGAATATTCCAAATAAGCAACTGTATGTACATTCTTTGAAAACAGATATCAACATATCCTTTCTTAAAAAATACTCAAAAGTCCCAAATTAGCTTTGGTTTCTGATTCAAAACTATTTAATTAAAAATAAAATTAATGCATCTTAATAGGAACTTTTGTAGCATTAGTGACACTTCAATGTATTCTAATCAGCATTCTAAACAGTATCTCAAATATAATTTGTCTTTCATTGCCAGAGCCTAAGTGGTATAATTTCACTCTAGTTTGCTATTGAAAGCTATTTGTAGTCATGATGCTCAAACCACACATGTTAAAGGGTCTTACACAAATGTCAATCAAATCAGCGGTGGCTGTGGTGTCAATGCTGTGGGCTTTGTTAAGCAGCCAATTGGGTGGAACATTTGTGGTCAGACCACAGGCTAATGCATGCAGTCTTGTCCGGGAGTTAAGACCAAGCCATTTGTTTATTTCCTCTGAGTTTAACAATCACTGAAATAAAACATAGATTATAGATAGTAGGATTAGTGCGTTTTGATTCCAGGCAGGTTTTTTGGTCAACGAACAATACAGAGGTTATAAGATACCAGCGATATGTTCTTTTTAAATGACGCATACACTCCCTAAATCAATCAGCAAGCCAAAGGTGGAGAGGATGTATAAAAACAATGTATAGAAATGTTACGAATGAACATACTAACATAACAAGCGCATGAACCAAAAAACAAAAGAGCAAGAAAATCAGAAGGAAACTGTCTCTCGTCCTCTGTGTCTCCGTTGTTCTACTTAATCCGACTTCAAAAAATACCTCTCATAATACATTCATTTATGACACCACGTGACCACGACTGGTGAAATAGTATACAGAAACACACTTACAATATTGTACACTAAATAGCAAAATCGCAGTTTAATATCAGAGAGATACCAACAAGATCACCGAAGGAGGGCAAAACATTGAAAGACAATGTTGAAAGACACCAACGACGTCATTGTGGGTTACAAAAGCGAGTAGATATATTAGATTTCTCTCTCTGCTAACAGGGTGTGGCTCCGGTGCAGCTCGATTGATCTGCGTTGAACTCACAAGTGAGTAGGCTGCTATTCTCCTCCTCCTGCTTTAGGGCAGTAAGTGAGTATCCAATCACAACGTGACGCCAGCTAGGTGGCCTACTGTCAACAACTCGTGATCTGATTGGCTATCGCAACTGTCTATAAACTGTATGTGCCCGTTCACTTACAATGCACAGACGCCAGCATTGCTGATTCTGAAGGCGTCAGGCAGATTTCATGCAGCCTGGCAACACAAGAAAGCTGAATTCTGATTGGATAAAAACTCTAACCTAAAAACCACACGAACATGAAACGAATATGTATAATATGTGTAATATTTTTATATATTTAGGGAAAGTAAATTAAAAATTAAATTAACTTTTATCAAATATTGATCATGATTTATGTTAGGCCAGCAGAGAAGGCCTTGCTGGCCCTGATGGCCCACCACTGGTCTCCGTGCCCTGCTCAGTCAAAGCAGCGCGGAGCTGCTAATCATTCATGCATGAGTGGCATGCATAGCATTCGCCCCGCTCCAATTGACAGATGGAAATATATGACCGGAGCAGCAAGGGCACTGCTCTGCAGCGAACGCCACATCTACAGGAGCCCTACAGCCCTCCCACTCAGCCGTAGCCTGTGTCCTTCCGCCCACAAAATAGGGGCCAAGGTCACGTCTTCTAATTGACTGTGCCACAGAGTTCTAATGGCACTCTTTCATGTAGAGAGCAGCTGAAAGAAACATGGGCTGAAACCGTAACACATGAGCTGATGTAGTGACACTTGTTTATTTAGAAATGTCTGCATTCTATGATTTTAAGTAACATTCCTGTGACAAGTAATAAACAGACTTCCTATATACACTATAAAGAGTACTATATAGTGTATATAGGGGATAATATGCTGTAGGTATGATATTAGAGCTAAAACTGTAGTGGATTTGTTAGAAATGCCAAAGACGGTGAGAATATCTGCTCTGGTTAATAACTCCTGCCGCCTTCCATTTAAATCCATTTAGATTTTGTCAGGGACCTGGAGATTTGACCAATAATGTCCTCCTGTCCTCTCCTCTCCTAGTCCATTAACCACACTTTACCTGTCAATCACATGAATGCTACAATTTTGTCAATGGGCTTTGCAGTGTTAGACCAACGGGCTCCATACAGTATGGAGGGAGCAAGAGGAGAAGGGGGTGTGATTTGGGGTTGTTGTTTTACAAATTCTTCCTTTCTATAAATCTTTGCTGCAGGTCTTTGCCATATTTATAAATTAAGCTAATTCTCCATTATATATGTCTGCTGGAAATTGAAGGTGTTATGTGATGTTTTGTGTACCTTAGGCATTAGGGTAGATATACATTTGTTCTGCAGTACAGTTCTATCTCAATCCAAATTACAATACTGTTTCTTCATTAATTTATTAATTGTCAGTACCCACCTGGTCCTTAAATTCCACGGGATAGTGTACTGTAAGCACCTTATGTTAAGTTGTACTGTCATTGTGATTGCTATCATTTAGACATGCCATCTTGGATACAGATATATACAGATTGTGTTGCAGATTGCAGTCAACATAGAGCATGTCTTAACACGCGTCTCCAGTAAAAAGAGATGTTGCTGTCCATAACAGGCAAAAAAAATGTAAACCAAATTTTGAAACAAAATAAAAAACTGAACAGAAAAACAGAACTGAGGAGGTAGTGGATTGCAGATGAAATCATGGTCTCAGACACCACACATTGATCTGTATACAGTAAAGGGACACTAGATTTGTGCCAGGAATTCCACCTGAGGTTGACACCAGCATTTTGACAACGTAGCTTTGGCTTGGGTGGCACACCTGAGTGATAAGTGGCTTGCATTTCTCTCCACTGCTCTACAGCTCTTATAGAATAATCATTATTCATGTAATTTCCCATAAATGTACTGTATACCATTGTATTTGAAGCATAAACAGTGAGCTTGGACTGAACATAGTAGTTCCATAATTAAGGAGTGTAAACCAGGCAGATAGATAATATCTTGGTGCACTGACAATATCCCACTTATTATTTAA
This sequence comes from Typhlichthys subterraneus, assembly GCA_027564835.1. Lineage (NCBI taxonomy): Eukaryota > Metazoa > Chordata > Actinopteri > Percopsiformes > Amblyopsidae > Typhlichthys > Typhlichthys subterraneus. Next base: position 8,162 of record JAODUH010003415.1, read on the forward strand.
TTAATTAAAAACACCGTTACACCAATCAATCAGACAGAATACTGCATTCCACAATGCTGAAAAGCAATCCCAGCCTGCTCCAGAAACCATTACCATACAGTACATATTGATCAGATGCATTCGTGTTTTCTTGTTTCAGGGAGAAACACCGTGACTTTTTAATTGAAACATCCACTGTCCGCCCCATTAGCGGCTCCCGTTTAAGGCACGCCTTGCTTCTCTCCGTCACTATTGACGTCTTGTCGCCCCGAAGCAGCCGGCTGAATGCTAAGAGGATTACAAAGAGGAAGAGAGGCAAAGCAGGGCGAGGCACATATTCAGCTCTGATGCAGTATTACCTGGCTAAGCTTGTAGGATGCAAGTCATCTTACAGCTGCAATTAGACCAAACAACTAGTGAAAAGTAACCCATCTGTGAAACATCACCTTTCCAAAACATTTTATTTGACTAATTTTTAATGAATTCATGTAGACGTGCATCATTATCTGCATTCATATTAAATAAAACTATAGTATACTGTACTATCAGTTCTTATTAAATGCATTTCCGTGGTTGGAAAATAACTTTCACTTTAGATTAGAGTTCAATGGTGACAAATTCATCAGCTGGTTTCTATGTGAAGGAAGTGTTATTGAATCTAATCTAATCAGAGGCAATGTAATCAAACCTTATCTAATCTAATTTATTTTGGGTCAGGCATCGTAAAACCTCATATAGCGTGAAACTTATTAGCAGGTCTGTCCACACCGACCACACACCCCGACACAAATAAGTGAAATGAAGCTATTCTTTTCCCAGTGTGCTCTACTGCTCAGGGGAGGCTGTGAGCTAGCGTAGCCTTAAAAATATCCTAACTTTAAAAAGAGGAAATTCATAAAGGAGGTGATGTTTCCCAGTAATAAGTGTGCTCTCTGGAGGTGGTAATAACTCCTGACCCTATTAAATTAATTAAGTCGCAGCTTATATTGGAGGGATGAGCGAGAGAGAGAGGTAAGACAGTGTGTCGGAGCACTTGCGGTCCCTCTGAAAGCCTCTTAGTGATGAGGCTGGGGTGGGCATGCCCAACAAACGCAGAACTTATTAAATTAGTGTCGGTCTCCACGGGACGCACGATAATTGTACTCCATGTCATTAAATTCAACCTGCTTTCAGCTGGGCAACGCAGACACACTCGTTCAGCCACGCACAAATGGCCAATAGTCGCAGAATATGTGTGCATGTGTCTGTTCATGTTCATGTGAGAGTTTATTTAGGACATAATACTTAATTTTCTGTTCTAACACACACTCACACACACACACATACACAACCACACATTCACACAGTGTACTACAAAGGCATACACAAACCATTAAACTGTCTCCCTATATATATATATATATATATATATATATATATATTTATAGTGCATGTACTGTACTGTAGCTTATCCTAGATGATATAGGTTGTGCCCTTACTTATCCTTACGGCTGACAGCAGCATTCCAACAACATTGTTCTTGTTACATTGCACTTGTGCTCCTGATACTTGTGTACACTGTTGGCTCCCACCACTCATACCTTAATAAACAATGTTCTGAAACATAAACAGTGAGCTCTGGCCAAAACACATTGAACTAAATCCTTGTTGAGTAGAAAGGAGTGCACAAAATAAACACAGGAAATAGAGGACAGGAAGGAATTAGAGGACAAATTCATGCAAAATCCGCCCTTCACCGACAAAGGCTGACCTATAGGCATATGAAAACTTGGGCCGCAGGGGATAACACAGCACAATTAAAGCTCTTAACTGATGTGGAGCTCAGCAAACAACAAGAGGTTGGTTGTTTCTCCTAGTAAACAGACGAGCTTGTACTGGCTAAAGTCTCTCTGAGACTCCCAGGCGCTGATAATGAGGGCTCGCCTGTAAACAATAGCAGGGAAACAACAGAAATCTGATCAGCGACACACACAGAGGGGATAGCACCGAATCGTGCTAATTAGCATCGCTAATTATCAGCAATGCAACAATGGTTAATTTAAAAAAGGATATTTAAATTAATTATTGATTACGTTAATTAAGTCAGAAGGGGGGGCAGAGGTAATTAAGATAAATGTTAAAACTCAATAGTAATTAGTTTCAGGTCGGAGTGGGGAAATCTGACTTGAGACTGTATGGAGACTGGGACGTTGATGCCGGGCCCATAGGCCTCATGGTTTGGCTTTTTAATTCATTGTTGTGGGCTGGAGAGGGGAGAGGAGAGAGAGAGAAGAGAGAGAAGAGAGAGAGAGACAGAGAGAGAGAGAGGTTGCATAGGTTGGCACACACACATCCATTATTAACCGTGCCGCGTATTCCTGTTTCTTTGTCTTTGCAGGTATAGCTGGGCTCTGGCTAACTGTGGTTTGGTCCATCCTTACTAATCATGCTATTGATTTCTGTGACAGCCCCTCTTACACACACACACACACACACGCGCACACACACACACACACACACGCACTCTACCTCGGGAGCTCCAGCTAACCTCTTTTCTGATCCCCCGACTACTGAATCACTGGTTAGCGCTCGGTTTGCTAGGACGCAAGACAGCCTGCCTGCTAATGATTACAGAGAGCGGGAGGAAGGCGAAGGGTGCTCGGCCTTTATGTCTCAGCGTCGTACATCAGACCTGGCCTGGACCCACGTACTGTATGGGCTGTAGACGCTACAACACACAGCACACTGGACAGGCTTGACATTAGCAGTTCAGATGTAATGCTTTATACACAGACACTCCATGTAGATGTGTTATAAGTAATGGAAGAAATGCTGCTTCTTTGAATGTTACTGTTGTCTGTCTGTCTGTCTGTCTGTCTGTCTGTCTGTCTATCTATCTATCTATCTATCTATATCTGAAACAGAGACCGACCCAGTCACACACCCAACCTGCTACAAGTGCAACCTGTTCCGCGCTCATATACGTTGCTACTATAAATAAACTACAATTTACATTTCACATTTATCTAAAAACTAGATTAGAACCACTGAGCTTTTTTGTAGTTGTCAAAACACAATACAAGGGATTTATTGAATGCATGTGTTCTCATTCATGGAAATAACAGCAGTTAACTTTCTTGTGGGTGCTCTTTCACGAAGCCTATCTGAGGTATTGTAATGTAAAAGGAAGTTATTATTATTATATGCTTATGGATTAAATCATCAAATTGGCACCCTATATGTCAAGAAT
>JAODUH010003417.1:0-11368 GCA_027564835.1 Typhlichthys subterraneus
ACAATCAGCCAAAGTGAAAACATTGCAGCCTCTCAAACCAGATGATTGGACAGGTTGGTTCAATTAGCCTACCTTAAGTTTGCTAGGACCAGAAATCTCGTTCTTGGAATGCAGTAATGCATCATTACTTGGATTAGTAATTGTAATATTATTACTGTGTTGGAAATAACTTGTTACTGAAAAAAGTAATAATATTACAGTAACTAGCTACTAGTTACTACCCACCACTGAGCTTTATAATTTGTAGTCAACTGTGAATAGTGGAAACAAATCCTTTTCTCTATGTTGGTTATACAGTATACTGTATTGCTGTAGGGGTGACATTCTGTTATTATTCTGCTGGGTAACAGGCTCAGAGAACTAATAGCTCTTGAACAGAGGGGACATAGTTAGCAGGGATTACATTGTAGATGGCACCACACATTGTATTGGGTGGCCACAGCTAACAATCATATGTTACTGTACGTGCTTTTCTGGTTAGATTATATTTCCCCGCTTCAAATGAAGCGAAACAGCTTTGGTCTTCTGTGGCATTCTGTAGCATTTGAGCGTATATGTGTCCATGTATTTCCAAAATGCAGCAGTACATTTTATAATTTATTTGCAAATGCATATTCATAAATTTAAGAAACTGGGACCATAAATTCTTCAAGCCATCGACTATTCACGGTTGAATAATATGTATTATTGAGGAAATAGTCACCCTTCTATAGATGTTCTCTTTCAATAAGGGATGCTGTTAGAGCGTAGGTTGTACAGGGCTAAAAGGCAGTGCTCTTGTACAATGTATTGAATTTCACTGAAAACTGCACTTGAAAAGATGTACACAACATGCAGAAACACCTGAATTATAGGTCTGCTTTGTATAATTTAGGGCTTCTGCCTTCTAGACCTGTTTTTGATACCTTCTGTATCCCATAGAGATGGTAGCCAGAATAGGTGTCTGCATTAAATGGTGAAATGTTGAAAATGTAGTGTTTTGTGTGTTGGAATCCTAAAGCAATTGTACCGAAACCTAATGGAAACCTGAACCCTGAACACTGCACGAAATAAAGAATGCATTCCAGCTAAAGCTATGAATACATCAACACAGTATATATTTAGATCAGACAGCCAAAATACTATAGTGCACACACTTGCATACGCAAATATTTTGGAATAAACCAATCTCAGCGTGTGCTCCACTCTACGTATGTATTATGGAAAAAAGTGCTTCATCATATCTATTTATTGTTCTGCTGAGCTAACTTGTTATCCAGTTATGCTGACTTCACTGAACTATGTGAATGTGCTTGGTAAAACAAAGCCACGTCATGTGACTTGGAGATGGAACGTACATTTTTGCTTGTCATTCTCACTTTCCTCCATGTTTCCCTCTAGCGGTGATAAAGATGGATCCCAGTAACCTGTGGTTAATGGCGGTGCTGACACCAGTGTTCCTGTTGATGGTGGTGATTGGCATGGTGGCTTTCATCCTGTGTAAGCGGAACAGGGTCATCTTCAAAACCAACGCCTTCCGCACCTTTAAAACCCGCTCTAAGGTGTGATTCAGCTCTGCTTTAGCTCAAATGCTATTCTGTTTTGCAGTTATAGTATATGCTACTATACAGTACATACAAACATACTAACATATAGATTACCATACCATGGCCAGCGGCCTATTTGAGGCCTACTGCGAGGAAGGTGAAGGGTTCAGTGTGTGAACTAACATCCCCATAACATTGGCTAACTTTTGTAATTCATATTTGAATGGAAATTAAATCCAGATTTAACTATTTAGGTTCATCAAACCATGTTCATAAAAATACGGTTATGGCTGATAGACAGTACAATAGATTACATAGGTAGTTTTCCTACTCATTAATTTGAATCTATCACCAGCCAATCTCTGGACATTTTACTGTTTTAATAGCAAATCCTTTTGCCATGGAAATATACATTTTTTTAATACTAACCTTTTGCTCAACATGTGACTTTCTCTCTGTTTAGACATCATATCGCAGGGAGGGCAGTTATCACCATCAGGTATTCACTGGATGACAGGTTGGGTGGTTATTAACAGAATTGCTTGCTGCTGATTGGGTAATTCATTCACTGGTTGGCTGATTGGATGATCTTTGGCTATTTTTGTGTACAGTGCATTGTTGTTCATGTTATTCTTGGTGTCGCTGGGCACATTGTTGCATGCTGTGCTGTGTCCATGACATATTCACCACCACCGGCTGAGACCCATAAAAGGAGGAAAGGAATAATAACACTGAGAAAGCACATTGCGTCAATATGAAGAGATTTTAGTTGAATTGCCTGGGAGAAGGCTTGTTCATAAATATGAAAATAGCTCCGCTACTGACCATAAGTTTGTTATTTCACTAATGAACCAGGAAACATGAAACCAGAAAGTAAACATCAATTGTCATCAAAAAGCTTTCTGTTTTTCTCTCCTATACTTAAAAACATGGCTATAAATGTTTTGTTGAACTAATTACCCTCTCCGTTTTGTCTGATTCTTTTCTTTTTAAATGCATTTTTGTCACATACATTTATTTAATACGCAGGAATTTCTTGTTTTTTTTGTGAGTAGAAAATCATCTGAAATTGGTCATGCAGTAGTTGTGCAGTAGTAGTATTTGTTCAGGTTGGGGGCACTGGTGGGTCACCCTTCTAGAAACATTGCCATGTACAATGGATCATATCAGGTGAAGCGCTGTGGATCATGATGTATGTTGGGGACAGCAGCCAGAGCCTCTGGAAGCTGATTGGTGTGTTATTTTGAGAGAGAGAGAGAGAGAGAGAGAGAGAGAGAGAGAGAATGCTGCCATTATTCCAGCATGTACAGATTCATCAATGTACGCATACTGTGTGTGTATATATATATATATATCATCATTATTAACTTTTATTATCAGACTCAGGGTCCATTAGAAAACAAACAAACACAGATGTGTTTGTATATATATATATATATATTATAAATACACTACAGTTTATAAACTACAGTTTATAAATACAATACAGTTAGACTTCTAGCCTAACTGTAGCCCATTGTAGCTGATGTGTTTGTTTGGTGGTTCTGGTTGTGTCTTATCTCCCGTCACCTGTGAGCTGTGACTTTGTGTTTGAGTTTGAAACCATTTGTAAACACACTGTAGCATGACGCTGTGCTCTTTACAGAAACTGCATTAAATTTTAAAGATTCCATAAATATCCCATTCTACAAGATGTGCTGCGAGGCTGCAGTGGCTGTTAATATCCAGGGTCTATCTTGTTTATAGTCTGTGCAGTGGGCAAATTTGTTTAATATTTCACATAATCATTCAGTTTGGGGACAGCTGGAAGCTACAGTAATGTGGCAAATGGAAAATATGGGTTATATACTTAGTTACATATTGCGTATTATACATACTTACTGAATGTGTGTGTGCGTATGCATGTTTGGGCATGGGGTGGGCGATCAAATGAAACACATGAATATTAACCATACTTAGGCAGTGATTAAGAGTTATTGACGTCATCAGGTGTGTTTATGTAACTGTGTGTGTGTGTGTGTGTGTGTGTGTGCGTGTGTGTGTGTGCGTGCGTGCGTGTGCGTGTGTGTGTGTTTGTCTACTACTCTAAACTCACTCAGCCTTCAAGCCGGACCACCTGCACTGCAAATCAATATCATGGGTCATGCAATATTAGTTGTTAGTATGTCTGTGTCTGTGTTCAAGTGTGTCAACGCCCTTATTTATTAGGTGCGTTTAAGCATTAACCATCCACTCTCTGATGTCTAGCTCTGCACATCTGCCAATATCTAGTGTGGAAGAGAACCTGTCCCCAAACAGGCACTATTCTTGATCTAAAACCTGCCCTAAAACCATTACACACCTTTGAATTGAATACCAAAAATGAAGACATTACATTTTATATTTGTTTGCAGGTTACTGTAAATATCAAACATATAACATAAATAGACAAATTATATAAATGTTAAAATGTATGAATAGTAAAAATCTGAGAAAAGGCTGCACTCTTATTTTGTTCCGCGTCTGTATGTACAGTATGTTCGGGTGATTGTACACTACTAGTTACTGAAAAAAGTAATAATATAACAGTAACTTGTTTCTAGTAACTAGTTCATTAGTAAGTAGTAACTTTCAATTTGGGGGTCGTCTTATTGGGAGTAATCTTAAAGCCGCATTCAGATGTAACTTCTTCTTGGAAGCGGTCACCTTCTTTTTTACATTCTAACCCTATGGAGCGGACCGGGTTTATAAAAGCGTCTTGGGCGTTGAATTCAAACGCTGCTGCAGACGCTTTTTCCAGCAGCTCTGGGCTTCTTTTTTTTAATTTGAGAGAAGTTCAACTCCTCAGAAGAAAACGCCCTACGTCAACCGCTTTTTTGACAGTTGACCAATCACAAGTGCATAGTGAGACCTGGTGTTTCCCGTAACAACCGTAACAACCGTAACAACAGTTTCAGCTACTTTTCCAAAGTGATTTAGCTAACGCTATTACGTACACAGGATAGCCAGACTATAATAATCTCAGTCAACATGTATCTGAGAGCAATAGACGAGGAAGAGTGAGCGAGCGGCAGCTCAGATGTGTGCCACAATAATGGCTGCTTTGCGTTTCATTCAGAGGCTGCCGAGCGACGTCAATACAACATCTCCTTGGAATTGTTTTTTTTACATGTATTTTTTTAATTGAAACCTCTGTGGTGTGAGCCACTCGCTGAATTCAAATCAATAATGCTGCAGGGAGACTAGAGCATCTGTGCTGCTCCATCTTGCTGTGGTTGGCTGACGCCATGGAGTTAAAATTAGACAGGGCCAAGGCCCTTGTGTCTTGTGAGACAGAGCAAACAAGGCGGAGAAGTGTGTTTAATTTGGCCTTTCCAGAAAGGTCTGCGGTCGTCTGCGCTTCACACGACAGAAAACGCTCTCTCTTTTTTTCTCCCTGTACCCATCTTGGCAATACACACTCTCTCTCTCTCTCTCTCTTGCTCTCTCTCTCTCTCTCTCTCTCTCTCTCTCTCTCTCTCACTCCATAAAATCAATAGCTCTATAGACAGCCCCTATTCTTCCCTGACAAAGTGATCACATGGCGGCCTTGTGGCACTTCACATCACCGCTCGCACCGGGGTCTTAATCACGAGCAGACGTGCTTTTCCCCCCGTTTCCATCCCTCTCTCCCTCCCTCCCTCTCTCCCTCCCTCCCGCCCGCCCGTCCCCAAGTGATGAAAGACAACCGTTTATTAAGTCAGCACACTGTCACACAGTCTGTCAGAGGGAGAGAGATAGAGGGATGACTGTAGAGAGCGACATAACATAGACCAAAACAGCATGGGGGAGAGAGAGGGAGAGAGAGGGTGGGAGATGGGGGTGGGGGGGTGGGGGGGTGAAGGGCAGACATTAGGAGCTGAGTGGAGAAGAAAGCGGAGCAGTCTCATAGGTGGAAGGCAGACATTCATTAACAGTTGTAGGGAAGCAACTGGAAGAAAGGCCATTAAAACATGGCCGCTTTAAACATGGCCGTCTTCAAACGTCGACTGCAACTGTCAAGGTCGCACTCCCCTCAGCGGGTTGCACGCGAATATGATATATAAGAGCTCTGATACATTGATGACGTCAGGGAGCTGTGATTGGCTAATGGTACATGTTGGTCCAGGAACACGTCCTATGGCAAAATCACACTGTGTCACGCACGCACGCACACACACGCACACACACTTAAACATTACCATTATGGCCTGAATGACTTCCACTTTACGCAATAAATAAACAGGTAAAATTGATAATTGAGATGGGACTTTAATTTAAGACCCCTGTCACTCCTGCAGGTTATTTACAGTATTTGCCCCTCAGTATTTTAGTCTACAGTAATAGACTTAAAGTATTGTATGTTTTTTTGCTTGACCTTTTGTCTCATCAATACATGTGTGTGCATGCAAACACGCGCGCACACACACCGACACACACACACACAGTGTCAATGTGTTATGTTAGGCAGTATGAGATATCCAAGCCAGTGTGTTTTTTTTGAGACAGTATATTTTATTTAGTATTATGTTTTATAGCACATTTAACATGTGGAATTGTCATATTCATAAAGGCATCATTTATTATGCTTAATGCTTGTGCAGTATCACATTCAGTGTTTCTCATTACGCTGTGACTGTGTTATGTAAAGCTGGATGTTACACAATACATTGAACCATTTGCATGTTGTACACCAGAGCCAAGAAGCCACATTAAAGTTTGCATTCATTCAAGTAATGCTATCCTGGTAATTGGTAATTCTAACTACAAGAAAGCTGATGTGGGTGTCCACCCACACACATTCACCCACGCACAGTCATAGATATAGTATGTGTTTTTTAATTTGCCTGTTTGAAATACTGTGTAATTCTACGCAGTGATTGACTGAAATGTGGAAATGTTAACAAGTAATATTACATGTAAAATGACATGCCAAGCAAATATCTCGTAGCAAGGGCTACTTTTGTCTCAACCAATACTCAACTGTCGGATATCTTACGGTGGGTAGTAATGGACAGAAACCATTTTCACTGGATTGATTGAAAAAGTGCTAATGTACGTGTTGAGCTTGTGACGTCTACGTTTGACCTCTAACCCCTAGTGGACGTTGACCTACCCTTGCAGCCTGTCCAGGGTTTTGACTATGCCAAGAAGCACATGGGCCGCACAGGGGACGAGTCCATCTCCGTCACCAAGGAGACGCTGGTGCTTGGCCTGCCAGTGCGAGACGCTCCACTCTCATTGGACAGGAAGCCTCAACAAGATGGGACGGCCAATAAGAGACCTCCTTCTGCTGACATGCACAAAGGAGGGTAAGGACATTTTCATCTCGCTTGTCTGCTTATATTTGTGATGTATTTACTGTGTTTTGACTTTATCTCATTGACTTGACTTGTCACATCCGGACCAAATTTGATATGACTTACCAATGTGTAGGCTTGTGACCTGGGTGTTAGCATCCCAGCCTGATGTTCGTGGGTTTGAGCCCTAGATTTGGCCTATACCTGTAAGAATCCCTGGGCAAGCTTTGCAAATCCTACTCATTGTTGATTTGGATTAAAGTGTAAATGGTAAATAAGACATAGTATACAACAACGTGGCTTTTATTGAGAACCACACATTGTCAAAAAGGCATAGCTTTGAGTTTTAAAGTCTTCCAAAAGTACATAAAGTAGGGAATAGAGGATTGCCAAGATCCATAATCGACTTATGTTCTTCATTCCAAAGCAGATATCTTGTTCGCTGAATCAGTATGTAACAAACCTTCCTGCTTTGTAGAAGAGCATGAAATCAATGTTTGTTTTTGAACAGTGCTAATCCAGTGAGATGTGCACCATAAGCAGTGCAGTCCCTGACAGACAGACACTAATCTAACTGACTACAGAGTTGACACAATGGTGTTTACAAGTGCTCAACCAGTGCATACATAACTAATTCTGTTTTTTAATTGATGACACCCTCAAAGCTTAAGTTAAATTGATGAATTATTGGCAAGATAACAAATAAACCAAGCCACAGGCTTAAATAAATAAAAATGCTGGCATGTGGTCAGCATATTAATAAAGACATCAAGGAGGAACGTAATAAACCATGCATGCTAAACTAAATGAATGCTTTGGAAACAAATATATTAATTGATTAATAATTGATGATTGTACAGTATTAGTATACTCTTTCAAATGAAATAATGCTTAAAAATATTGAAACCATCAAAACAATTCTGTTAAATTTAGTTATTTGCAAGAAGCTACACTGATATCAGAAACCGTGTTCAAAAGCATAATGTCGCCTTGTTCAAATGCAAATTGGAAAACAGACTTAAAAGTCTTTACATGCAAAACTTTAATGAAAAGTAGATCTCTGAACAGTGAACACTAATCTGCTTTAAATTTTCAACAGTGTAAAGCAGGTTTTCATTTGTTATTATTCACAAAAATTCTGTTTTGTAAGATGTATTCAAGGCAAGCAAAACACAGATTAGAAAATCATTAGATAATGGTTATGCCCGACACTCGTGATCGTTTTAGAAAGTTATCCTTCTGCGTCACCCAAATGAGCTCATAAGAGGAGAGAACGACAGAAATGTGCATGTGAGTAAAATACTGGGGAAAGAGAGAGGAACCACATCTATAATGTCCACCAGCTTCTCTCTAAGGGCCATGTTTTGTATTAGTTTCTCCATTCCTGAAATGTATTCTGCTTCGTCTGCCAAATACTATTCAATGTTGACCTCTCGATATCCAAGTCTTCTGGTTTCCCAGTGCTCGTGTGTGTGTGTGTGGGCAGGAGTGCGTGTGTGTGTGTGCGTGTGTACGTGTGTGTGTGTGTGTGTGTGTGTGTGTGTGTGTGATTGTGCGTGTGACTGAGTGTACATTATGTGAGGGTATGCGTGTAAGTGTGTGTGTCAAGGACTGCGCTGACTTGGCTTGTGGCTGTATAATGTCCAGGCATGCTAATCCTTAGCCCCCCACCACCCCCGCCCCGTCCCCAAAAGACTGTGTTGCTGGCACAGGCCCTACAGTTCGGTGTGTGTACCTGCGTGTGTGCGTGTGTGTGTGTGTGGTAAGTAATACTAATGACGTACTTGTATCATGTCTCAGCTCACGTCACTATTGAGTTTCCCTATGTCTGAAGAGTTGTGTGTGCACCATCAGCTAGTTTAAACAATACACTTGGTCGGTGCGGTTTGTGTACAGCTGTGCGTGTGACCTCAATCTCGCCTACACGTACGTATGCGTTTTGACTCACGGCCGAGTTCAGGAGGAAAGTTCTAAAGACGAACTCGCTCTCTCTTCTTCTCCTCGTCTCTGTTGCCATGGTTACGACAGGCGGTTGCCAAGCGAGGAAGCCGGCTCTGTCTCCAGCGGCGGCTCAGGGAAGCTGAACACCGGCAAGACCTCTTCGTCTGTGCGGCGCGCCGTGGCGACCAGCGGCAGCGTGAGCATCAAGGAGGAGCTCCACAAGAGGAGCAACACTGTAGAGAGAGGTACAGTAACTATAGACTGTACAGGGGCACAGGAGGTGGGGGGGACAGGGGGGATACATTCCCCCGAGTTTCATAGAAATACAATAGTACCCCCACTTTAAAAAGTGTGGTTCCTCAAAAGTACACTCGCCTTGCAGAACCAGATTTCCTCCCCAGTTTAATCATTATGTCTGGAAACACGCACGCACGCACGCACGCACGCACAACTGTGAGTAATACTCTTTGTTATAGTGTTGAGTAGGTTAGTCCGAGTGATGTTATGCTCATCACAATGTGTGTTGCAGCTCCTCTAGAGACTCATTGTTCAAGGTTCATTCCAAGGAGTACTTGCCATTAGCCGTAGCATTGCAGCGACAATAGACATTTATCACATGCACGCGCACTTGCGCACGCACACGCACACACACACATGCTAGCTGAATTGATGGTGTCAGTGCTGTGATAATGTGCTATGAACATTTATATTAAAAACAAATGTGTTAACTGCTTTAATTGGGGAGTCTTAGCTCACTGACGAATGCAGATCTTCAACATTTTGACAAAGGTCTAAAGGTCAAAAGTATTGGAATCAAAAACACTGAATTAAAGGCACTCATGATGGTAATTAGCAGAAACGCTAAGACTGAGATACAGTAATGATTAACATGAGTCACTATGGTATCTAACATCAAGCATATGATTGAATATACTGTACATTATTTATTCAGTTTGAATCATTTTGGATTCTTCAATACAGTATGATGACAAAAGATTCTATTAAAGATAAGTGACAAAGATAAAAATATATGACTAAATTGTTTAGATAGACACTTTATTGATTCTATTGTCATTCTAAATGACTCCTGTGTACTAATGTAGACATAAGTACTGTGCATAAAACTGTGCGTAGAATTCACACTACAATGCTGTGTACGAACGTGCACAAAAATATTTGGATTTATAAAACTGTGTGCATCCTACAGTAGTTTTCCTTTTTAAATCACAACCTACAGTGTCTTGTCCATAGGTCTTGTCCCACCAAATTAACGCCCACAATTTTCTATAAATTGTCACTGAAACTCCCTGAATAAATATGATACAACAAAGATACAGCCTTGTCGAATGTATCACGTAGGAAAAACACGCACGTACATAAAGTACAATGTGAATAGGTATAAATTCTGTATAAAAGGAATTCGTTCAATATGGAACTTTCTGTAATGGCGTCCAACAAATATAACAATTGTTGTACTTTCAACTCAGTATGTATTGTTCTCTACCATGTCGAAACTAAAAAGCCCGACATTAAAGCTAAAACACAAATATACAACTGTAAAATTTATATTCAGCACAAAACATACACACTGGTAGGATTCTGGGGAAAGGGGGCGTGGCATAGTGCCGTTAAACCTTTTGAGAGAGAGAACGAGATATTTACAACAAAGTTGTATTTGCTCTGACATTCAACAAGCTGAAAAGAAAACAGCTTACATGTTCTGATATATAATATAATACATTTTATTGTTTTACACATTGTTGGCTGTGTCACCGCACATGCCCCTCTTCATACGTCTATCTAACAACTAGGCATTTCTAATAAAAGATATTTAAAATTAATATTATATTTACAATTGACGTCCATGCTGTAGGAGATGTTATATTTCAATTAACTTTTCAAAATTGTATTAATTTCATTACGTCTCACGTTTATTCATTTGGAGTCGCAGTTTCCCATTTTATCACATTTTTTCTCCAAGTTTGCATTGAGGGCCGCACATTCTCCCGTCAGGTTTTTAATAGATCACAACCTTCGCATGCAAAGTGGCGTATGCACGTTTCTAGCCCCGTTTTGTCCGTACGCAACCTTTATAAATGAGACCCCTGGTTTTTATCATTTAGGCTGTGTAAGTTGTATAGTATAACTTGCCATTTTTAAATCATTCAACCATGTAGTTTTATTTATATCTATTTGTTCAGATTATATAAAATAATAAAATAACAATTAATTCATTAATTAATTCATTCATATTCAGTATCTAAATAGCATGTCAGGTAATTATGGTTAATATTTGACTACTTATTGAACGTTTTGCTATGTGTCATAATTACCTGCATTCAGCCTTTTTCCATTACAATTTAAACATGGATAATAAAAATCCACATATTTATTATGTGATAGAGCATAGAAATATAAATGTACACATTGTTGAAAGTTACAAGCAGGATAGTTGTCACGAAATGAGTGGATGAGGTGGCAGAAACCAAGCGCAGGTTGGGTTAACAATGAATTTAATTTCAACAACAGATAGCATGCACTCACCAGAACAGCAAACAATAACCGACAGAGACAGGGAGAAACACAGGGCTATATATACACTCT
>JAODUH010003418.1:0-11368 GCA_027564835.1 Typhlichthys subterraneus
GAAACCATCAGCTCCACAGTATAGACTAAATTAATACACTCAGATTTACCAGAATATATATATATATATATATATATATATATATATATATATAAATGAGAGACAGAACATGTAGTGGCAAATCTGGCGACTATAAACCACCTACCCAGTTACAGTAACTAGGTAGGACATGTGAAAGGGGCGGGGCTTGGGAAAGGTCAATTAGGATATTTGGTATTTTATTTAAAATTACATTTACAGTAAATGCACATTTTCTATGGCTTTATTCATAACTATGGTACAGTACTGTATATTCTAAACGTTACTATTTTACCACCGAGAGCCAGAGAGATAGCCTAACTCAATGACATCTCCCTCCAGGGCCTGGCCTTTGTTGACCATGAGCCCACATTACGTTAAATGGTGGGAACTTCACGACCTAGTTCTGCCCCTTTGTGTGTATGTGTGTGTGTGTGTGAGAGTGGATTTTGTTTTCTGTAACTGCAGACAGAAACTCTAAAACTCACATTCCACAATGTTATTAAGGATGTCGCTGGACTAGTTATTTCTATGGTGCAGTATTGTCATGTGCACACTAATGTGACTTTCACATCTGGCTATAAAGAGATCTGCCAGAGAAATGTTAAGTATTGGTTCATTACAGTAGGATAGAAAAAGTATCTCTGTAGTTGAACAAATTCCTAAAGCCACTTTAACTAAACAAACACTTAAAGGGGCAATTCTAGATTGTTTACCTATTAGATAAACTATTTTTGTTTTATTGGACGCGATATACCCCTACCGCACCTGAAACCACAACCTGGCTCCTCCTAGGTTAAAAACTCATAACGGGACTGCACGCCTGTGCATTGTCTTTCACCCACAGCTCACAAACTGTTCAAAACAAAGCAAGTCAATTTGCAGTAAATCAGGACGACTTTCATGTTTCGGGGGCGCAATAACCGCAGTGGACACCCACAGAACAACCACCTATTTTAGAGCTCTAACACTATTGCAATTAATGTGTAACTATTTGCCTGATATCAAGGTCGTTTTCATTTAGTCTAGTAGTATTTACTCTGCAGGCACACACAAATGTGTCGTGTTCCTTTTGTAGTTGTGTGTGTGTGTGTGTGTGTGTGTGTGCGTGCGTGTGCGCGTGCATGTGTTTCAAGTATGACACATGCCAGCCATCATTCCTCAAAAGGGCCTCTGGAAAACTCTACTCATAAAGTATTTCAACTTAGGCCTCAAGTAGATCCTACTGTAATTGTGCCTTAAAGTTTTTAAGGCGCTTGTTTTCAAAGTGTGGGACTGGTCACAAGAAATGTTGTAAAACTTTTATTTATTTGTAATTTATAAATCTATTTCTATAAAATGTGAATACATTTTCAGGGGTGTAGATTTCTATATTTAATGCTAGAAAAATGTCCTACCTCGAATGTATCATATTTCTCTCCTAGGGAAAATGCTTTCATGCCATAGTTTACACAAACTATGAACCACTTTTTGGTTTGGATATAACGTGGCTCAAAATGAAAACCACTGCTTTTTAAAGACAGCAAGCCACATTTTGTGGCTTTCCCTCCCAATGTGTGGAGGAGGGAGAAGGAAACCTCAGCCCACTGAGGTGTTTTTCACTCCACATTTGGAGGGCTCAGACTATTTTAAATGGTCATTGTACTGACATTGAGGGGTGTTTCAGGAGTTTAGTGGTATACCGTGTGCGGCTACTGTCTGTAACCATTAGCCTTCTGCGCAATGAATACATGACAACATGCAGAAATCCATTGACTTTGTCATTAACCTCTTATTAACCATGACCGAAATAAGTAGATCACAGGTACAAGCGGTCAAAATGGGTTTCTCAGGATGGTGGCTGGCGTCTCCCTTAGTGGCATGCATGAGGAACTCGGAGGAGAGCCGCTGCTCCTTTCCAAGGACCCAGTTGTGGTGGTACAGGCATCTGGTAAGGATGGGTGTCTCTCTAGGTAGATGTTCCAGGCACATCTAGCTGGGAGGAGTCCTCAGAGAAGACCCAGGACTAGGTGGAAGGATTATCTCCACATTGGCCTGGGAACACCTCGGGATCCCCCAGTCAGAGCTGGTTAATGTGAGGAAAAGGAAGTTTGGGGTCCCCTGCTGGAGCTGCTACCCCTCCCTATTGACTTCGGATAAGCGGATATGGATGGATGGATGGATGGATGGAAATATTATACAACTGGACAAATAATGGGCAAGTTACACAGAAGAGCCCTTGCAAACCCATCTGTCAACTTAGTCCAAAAACACTTAGGGAAGCTAATGTACTAGAAGACAAAAGCACTGTATCTCAGACACTTAAAATAAGTGGTGATACTGACATTGAAGCAGTATACTCTACTTTGGTGGCAAAAACAGGACCAGGCAGGGCTACTAGCTGCCTGAACCACATCGTTAGTATTAGAGAGGGATCAATTTCCGCAAACACCATATTGTTTTTTACCCTGATATGAACAAGCGAGAATGGTAAATCCTTTTCACACATTTAATATTTAAAAAGCTCTGATATCTAAGATGCCTGTGGTCTGATAAATCCTAATTAGAGGTTGTAGAAGGGGAGACGATTACAATAACAGGAATGTGTTGTGGGTATATATCGTTGTTTAAGATTTGAACTAGAGCTTGAGATGGTGGATGATCAGATGGGTGATTTAGGGGGATAGGACACACATGATCCAGCTTCTGGCCAGGCATAACAATGAGGGAATGGAGTGTCTAGACTCTGTTATTTCGTATTAGGATTTTGCACTTCAATCCAGAAATGTCAATGTGTCTGTATATATCCTAATGTTAGTTTGCAGCATCAAATAATAACTGTGAAAATGAACACCTAACACTTGAGCCATAACTAAATGACAGCATGGCATGCTTAACAGGGTTTCATTCACAATAAAAAAAGAACATTTGATTTGGTGTGTATAGGTGTTTAATAATTAAAACGATGATGGGTAACAGAAAAGTGTTCACAAACATTTTGACTCATAATCCCTCCCTTATTTGACTCCATTAAACCCGGTGTTGAAAAACAAACAACTCTGCGAGTCCATGCTCTCACTGCTGATTGGCTCGCATTCCTCTCTACTCCCAGCCCCCCTTCCGCCCCCACACCAATTTCATTGGCTTGTAGTGTTCACTGCCACTACAGCCTATACAGCAGCCCACACGTTTGTTGACAGTGATTAAACAGGGAGCTGGGGCAGGTCACACAAGGACAATGAGGACAATAAAATAAGTTTTTAATAAGAACTCTCTCCTTGCAAGTAGTGACACAAAACCTATAGAACACACAACATATGCTATAAGATATTGTTATGGTATAGGCTAGCTAGCACATTCAAGGCACAAAGAGCAAGTACTCGTCAAGTAATGAATATTTAACAGCGGAACTCTCTTTTGAACTGCAGAGTGCTATTGAGCGCTAATGGATGAATGTGAATGGGTGGGAATAACCGGTGAGAGTATTGATCAGAGAGGCTTCAACTCTGTGAGAGCAGGTTAACTGGCCTACATTAGGAAGTCAGGGCACAGCTGTCTCCACAGGAGAGGGATATCTGTTTCAAATTTTCTATTTGCTTTCTTGAGGGGGAAATACTTGATCCAGCGCCAAAATAACCCAAAACCCACCCCAAGGGATTGAGATGTCAGCCCACTGAGGTCTCATAATAGTTTGCATACATGAAAAACACACTGCGATTTCAATTTTCTCCCATTTAAGGAGGAAACTGCCAGGCCACATTTAAAATATCTTTAATCGTTGCGGATAAGCCTGTATATTTTGCATACTCTATATAATATGATTCTCAACATCAATAAACATATCACTTGTTTCATTAACATCTCAGTTTTACAAAGAAAAATAAAATGTATCTCCGGAAACATTGCATAACAAATTCACAAAAAGAATAGTTGACCTGATACACATTACAATTTTTCCACTCACACAAGCAGATATGGAGAGATTCGCCAGATGATCCAGTGCTTCGCAGACGGTGGCAAAGGCTTAACTTACTTCCCTTTTTCGATTTGCTGCCTTTTAGGACCCAACCCACTGCACAGTATGCACACACTAAGGCCTATTTCAATTCACAGGGAGAATGGCAGAAATAGGCACGGTAGCTAAAGTGAAAGCTCGTCTTTTAATGGCTATTCATCAAGGAGCAGTCAGTTGCTTACTGTATAGAGACCAATTTCCCCAATGGATAGAATGAGGAGGGGAAGAAAACAGCAGGAAACCTGGAACGGAAGCTTCCTTTCAACTTAAAGAGCCACTAAGCTTTTATTCCCCTATTCTGCCTCTCAAATCCAGAGACACAATTAGCCACTCGATCACCACCATAGCTACGGCCTCTAACCAGCAAAAGTGTTGAAACAGCTCTACCATCGATTCTTTCTGTGTTAGGGAGCATTCCCACGTTGAACAGGCAAGTGGGAAATATAGGAAACTATTTGCCAAGCCAGCACATTAATTACGCAGCTAAATACATTTGTACGATAATAAACCATGATATAGTTTAGTTGCATGCTGTATATAGGATTACGTTTACGGCATGGATCCAACCTGGAGCTTAGTTGGTCTCATTGTCATGGCAACTGACTGAATGCCCACTCTTCTGTAATCATGCTGTGTTTGTCTAGTTCCCCAGAATAGCTGCGTGCTCGTAACCTGGAGATAAGACTCATACAGTTTTGACATTCATGCAGGGATCAAAACAGACGTATTTAGGGAGTTAGTCTAATTAGCCACCATCTGGCTCTATAGGAGGTCTGGCGTCTGGCAAATAAAAACAGGTTTCTTTATGTCTGGAGTAAAACAACATTGGATTTAAGGTTAGGTCTACACCTAACAAGAAAATACATCACATTGCCTATATATCATGAAAGATCAGCCTTAGCTTGATGATCTGCTGTGTTTCACAGATTTCCTCCCTGCAATAAAATACTTATTTTTCCATATGGCGAGGCTATTTTGGCAAGAAAACCACAGACGAGGGGAACAGACAGTGCTTAGGCATGCAACCTTGTTTTACAGCCAACACTGTATGTTAAAACCAGAACCAGGCATGGAGTGACTTCATGTATATACTCATGGTTGGAATATTATTCCAACATCGAGTAAATGTTCTCCATGCTTTTTGGAGATACTAACACAAGAAAGGGGAGAGTTCTAAAGATGTGCTTACTTCAATGTGTTTTAATGTACCACTTAAAGTCTGTTTTAGCCTTAGCCAGTTTTGGCCTACAGTTAATGTGCCATTTGGTGGTGTTACGGTCCTGTCTTCAATGGAGGGGTTAGGGTATTGTACACCCTTGATGTAGTTGTTGGCACTGACAGCACCTTTCCATCCAACCTATGTGGATGTGGAAATTGCAAAAGGACGAGAATAAAAACTGAAAGTGGCAGATTAGATTTACCAGAAGAAAATTAGGTGCAAAAAGCTATCAATAACAAAGCAAACCTTGATTGTAAGAAAGCTCGAGAAAAGGTGGCTACAATACATGTAAAACTGTACTCAATCATATTGAAAAAAAGTTGTGTGTAACTTAATGGCTTTGAGGCCAAAGTGAATGCTATTAAAAATAAGTGTGCAATATTTTTGTCAAGGACTGACTCAGGTGGAATGGCTGTAGAAATACTGATTAGATACTGATAAGATATCACACTGAGATATGCTTGTTCAAGCGCACACATTACAATTAGCTTAGCGTTTCCAAAGGTCATAAAAGGTTAGCTTCATCACCAACAGTACATAAAAAAAAAAAAAAAAAGCTTAGACGCAAAAAATAAAAAGGGCAATTGTGAATACATATTATCTGACATTTTTCTGGCAGGATATACTGTCTACATACAGAATACAGTATTATAACGTATTTAAACATATGTTTGACTGTGTGATGTGCTCTCCTCTATCCAATGGTATTAACAGCATAAACATGACAATTGTGACATTGACATTGACATTACATTTTGGTAAGAGGTGCAGAAGTCACATGATGTCTCATGAAAACCTTTGGGACTGTTTTTCACAATTGTGACACGTACTGTACACCAGCTGTGGCTCTCTCTCGCGCTATCTCTCCCGCTATTCACACCTTCATCACCATTTTCCTGTCAGTAGTCTTGGCAACTCATGCTGTGAAAGAGCACACATTATTTACTCTCTTTCTGAAAAGACGCTGTTTATGTAAGTTGGTACAGCAGCAGCACTTACATGAATATTGCTTTTCCACACTGATTGTATTGGGTTTTTCCACAAATTACTCACGTTTTACCTAATAAAGCTCTCAGCACACGGCATGCAGAATCCATTCCGCCAAACTAACACATTTACCACTTAACACTCGTGGCGAGAGCATATAGACTGCAGATGTGTCCTTTAACACGCAAGCAGGACAAGGGAAAAAATATTTCCAAATTCCAACAATGGCAAACTATCAGTCATTTTGGGGAATAGTGCAGTCATCTTGGGGAATAAAATATAGCCATATGCAGTCTAGGTTTACACACCAACCATAGGCACAACGTTGTTAAAAATACTGTATATTTACATTGTTCAACACACTCCTCAGAAAATAATAATATTCAGCCATAATGTTTGCCTACAACTGTTCACAATAATACCTGATGCACAGTGTAGCTGTATTGCAGTTAACTCAAACAGTTCAGTTAAGCACTGAAGCTTCACAAAAACACATACAGTATATAGTAGTGGACGTTCTAACCTCAGTCCTCTGTCTAGTATGATATTGTCATCTACAGCTGTTGCCTTAATATTAAAGAAACATGTATTTGTAGAGTAATAACTATTTAAGGGGACAATCTGACACTTTGCCCCACTGTTTATATTGTTTATCGTGCACCCAAAAACACAAAAGTTCAAAAGGTTGAAAACTGCATGCGGGGTTGGGAAAATTTCAGAGAGGGCAGGGAAGTGATTTGTGGGTGAGCGGATGTTCTGGAGTGCCAGAGTAACATACAGAGTTTTCAAATGTGGGAGGGGTTGCTTCGTGTTGGAAACCGAAACACACCTGTATCTCTAACAACCACAAAATAATCTGATTTCCCCTTAAAATACACAGCATTCATTTTAATACATTGGAGTATGTGCAATACATCTAATTTATTGATTAATAGTGTATGGGAAGCTTTGGTCATGATTTTTATAAAATGGTTATACTCTCTTATTTCAGTTTTTTCCTGAATGGATAGGAAAGGGTAAAATGTGGCTACAGTGATAGATACAAAATATTTCATAACCTCTCTCATAAATCTCTCTCTGTGCTTTATCTCAGTGACAGTGAGAGACACCAGGAGATTCTTTCAAATAATGTTGCACCACGATGCTATCTCAACAAAATAAGATCACAATCAGGCATTGTGAGGGAAAACCCTGAGAATGGATATTACGATTTTAAAAGAGTTTCTACATTTGGGTGAAACGGCAATGTTTGGCTAAATCTGGTGATAGTCCCGTACTGTGCAAGTAAATACTGACATCAATGCTCTGCAGAAGGTTAGTTCAGTCAAGAGTGAATAACAAACCAATATAACCCGCCCGAAAGGTGGACCTTGAAACGTGAACTGTTTAAATCCCAGTCCAGTTCCTTCTTCATCTTAGTTCTGAGCGTCTGATGTTTAAGACAGACAGGGCTACTGTATACCTTTAGTTGTTTCTGCTGCTCACAAAAATGTCACATCCTCCTGTGATTGCACCCACCGCCAATGAGCGTCATACTCCGGGTGTCGTTTGCCGTTCATTTTGCACGTCTCCGCATCAATCATTCCGTTCTTATAGGGTTTGAGTTTGGGGCTCTGGCTCTTATCGAGCTTGCCTTTGAGGCAGGCTCGGTTCACATCAGGACTGCCTGTTTGCTTAATTGATTTCTCCGGTACGCCATTAGCCTTGGCGGCGTGTGCCTGGGCAGTGTCCTTGCCAACCGGGGCTTTCCTAGCCATCTCAGTAGCCTTAGTCCAGGCGCTTCCATCTTGTTTAGGGCCTTCGAACTCGCTTTGGGCGGAGCTCCCAGCATTCTCCGCTATCCCCGGCCCAGCGATGGCACCCCCAGTCCCAGCCTCTGCCGTGGCTCTCGCCTTCCCCCCGACACCGACAAGTCCCCCC
Source organism: Typhlichthys subterraneus (assembly GCA_027564835.1). Classification (NCBI taxonomy): domain Eukaryota; kingdom Metazoa; phylum Chordata; class Actinopteri; order Percopsiformes; family Amblyopsidae; genus Typhlichthys; species Typhlichthys subterraneus. The sequence continues at coordinate 8,139 of JAODUH010003418.1, forward strand.
TTAGCTCCAGCCCCAGGTGTCCTCCCTGCTCCGGCAACCTCGGAGGTGCAGATGACGGACTCTAAGCTGGAGGGGCAGTATTCGTCCATGTCATCCGCCAGGGTGTCCAGATAGCTGCCGACGGAGATGTTGTCCGGCTTGTCGTTGGAGTCCTGCAGGCTGCCCCAGGAGCCCCTCCAGGAGGTGTCGGGGCCCTCGCCCAGGCTGTACTGGCTGCTGGTCAGGCTGCTGCAGCGGCTGGTCAGGGTGCTACGCTCCTCCAGCAGCCACTTCACCGCCTCGATGCCCTCGTGGACGGCCAGCAGCTGCTGCAGGATCTTAACGTCAACCGAGCGCAGCTGAGCCTGTGACGAAATGACACACAAAACAATGAAAGAAGACAGTGGTTGTTTTGTTATATGCTAACTAAAAATTGCCTTTGGTTTATTTGTGTCCGCACATCTCTGATTTGCTACCCCCTCTGGTCGCAAGACACAACTGCACTCTGTAGAATGTGCTATTTATAGTAATTCCTGTTACTTACGGTTGAAAAGGATATCAAGTTAAGCATTTGTTCAGCTTAATGATTTAATAAAAGCAAAAGGGGACGTAATAAGTAATAAGTTAACGGGGAAGATACATGTAGACTGTAGCGTAGGAAGGATTTAAAGGAAGGCATGAAAGAGGAGTAAAGCAAACAGAGGTGTAGTCAAGTAGGCAGAAAAAAGACGAGCCAAGAATTAGAACAAATAGAGAACAAATATGAGAAATACTAATAGAGAATAGATGAGAGACTAATATAGAATATATGAGAAATACTAATAGAGAATAGATGAGAGACTAATAGAGAATATATGAGAAATACTAATAGAGAATAGATGAGAGACTAATATAGAATATATGAGAAATACTAATAGAGAATAGATGAGAGACTAATAGAGAATAGATGAGAGACTAATAGATAATTTATGAGAAATACTAATAGAGAATAGATGAGAGACTAATATAGAATATACGAGAAATACTAATAGAGAATAGATGAGAGACTAATAGAGAATAGATGAGAGACTAATAGATCATTTATGAGAAAGACTAATAGAGAATAGATAAGAAAGCAGATCGCACCTAATACATGAATGCAAATATTGTAAAAAGTAGATCAGGAGAAAGGTATGACGAGGCGTACAATATAAAAGTAACACATTCCATTTTCTGTGCTATATTGAATGCTAATCATTTAGCAAACTGCTGAAGTGTTTATGTATGAGTCATCTGGCATGAATAAATGAAAGTATTAATTAATCAACAAACAACAGCCCCTGCTGTTCTCTAACCTGATGTGAACAGCAGGGGTTAAATGCTGAATGGGGAATGAGAGGAAAGAAATCACTACGGTCATGGAAAATCCCTCCAAAGCACATTAGCAGAGGTCTGCAGATGTAGAGCAAGACCAGTAGGTGATATATGAGATTGACATTTAAGGTTTGGCCTAATATCCATCTCTCTCTCTAGATAACCATTCTCCCTCTCCGACTTCTTGTCTTTTGTTGAATTTTTCTCTGCCCTTTGCCATGTAAATGTTCTTACACTGCACAGCCCCGCCTGACTAGATGCCTCCTCTGCAACTCTGACCCTGTAAGCTCCAGCTTGCTCAACAAATCGGTCTGAAATAAATATGTTTCTATCACATATGATTCGTCGAACGGGATCACTGCTTTTAAGTGATTTAACCATGTAACTACATAAGAACTTCCACCAACTGAACTATTGTACCCACCTGAGATGGGCAGTTCCAGGTGGTGGGCCTCCTCGACGCTGATTGGCCAGGAGTTCTCTTCTCGGTTCACAAACGTGAACCAACTACGATTATCAGACTAAGATGCATAGTGACGCAAATCGAGAAGGCGGAGCTTGATCTCACATGCTGACGTCCAGTTTAACGCTATAAAGCCATTGATTACTGCATTAGGAATTAGGAATGTATTTTACTCTTGTGGAGGTTGGTGGTGATAACAGAAAGTCAAAAACAAAGTGAAGCCTCAGCAATCTACTTAAGGCTTTTAACTTCTTTGTTGTTTTTGAATATGCTTGAGTAAGCTCCTATTTGTTATTTCTGCTAACCTGTCCAGATGGAGATTGTGTCATTTCTTATTAAGTGTATCCTTGATCACTTTCACACAAGCATACACAGACACAGACACATGAAACACCCACACATCTAGCAGAAGCGGTCTGGAATACAGTAAGATTAATAATAAAGCTACAGCTTCAATATAAAAAACCAAAGTGTTTTGGCAAAAAAAGTGTTACAGAACCACAGCTACCAAAGTTCACATTGACCTATTTAAAAGAATCCAAAGGCTGTCCTGCATGGTCAACAATAGGGCCGTGCAATGCACAGCAACCAGTCCATAACAGGAGATGAGGGAGCAAGTTGGAGCCTTTACAATCCAGTGGGTTTACAGCAGGGGTTATTAGGCGCCCTGTAAATGAGGTGCAGAATGTCTTGTGATGTGCCAACGTCACACTGTATGCTCTGGTACCACCAACTGTAATGTAAATAACCCCTACAGTATAGTTTGGAGACTGTTGCGATAACTGCAAGTCAGCAGGTCAAGACTTTCTCACTTCAATCAACACTTAGATTTGTTTGTGTTGTTATAAACCGCCCACGGCCCAAGAGGTATTATGATACTTAGGTATTAGAGTTTAAGCCATCTTTTGGGGTTTGAACTTCTTAGCTGGCAGAGACCGACAGCTTTATGAGGATGTGGTAAATATACTGTACCCTGGTGCCTCAGTCAGCGCTGAGGTGGCACATGCCGTTTGCCACGCTAGTCTGGGTTTGCTGCTTGCTATAGCAGGGTTCCCACTGTCATGGAAGTTTTGGAATATAGTGGAATAAAATAAAAATAAAGTATTATCCAGACATGCAAAGTCAGGGAATTTGGCTCAAGGGCCGCAAACCAAACAAACACAAACTCTTAACTAACTAACAGAAAAACATAGAATGAGGTGTGAAAGTCTGTAGGTGTATGTACTGAATATATGTGGTGCGTGTTGCATGCTAACCAAAACTAAGCCACAAAAACCAAACAACATGTGTGGTGCCAGGAAGATCACACCCCAGTGTGCTGCAACACACCTATATATGTGACATGCCCAGGTGCCCGTCATTAGCCTAATTAGGGCCTATAGAGCCAGTAAGGACCACAGGCCTGCTAAAACAAAGCAGGGCCGTCACAATATAT
>JAODUH010003419.1:2500-11367 GCA_027564835.1 Typhlichthys subterraneus
GGAGAGGAGAGGCTCAAAATTATTACATGTCATCATTTCATGGTAAGGACTGGGGAAATGTTTATTTTCATCTGTCCATGTGTCCATGCATGCATGTACATATACAGTATATCTGTGTGTGTGTGTGTGCGTGCGTGTGTGTGTGTGTGTGTGTGTGTGTGCGTGGCAGAAAGCAAAAAACACAAAGCTGACAAGAAATATTCAAACACACACGTAGCCCCCATCTAAACATGTATTTCTGCATTTTTCGAAGCATGCCACAATGAGAGTTGTGGCTAGTTTTGCATATTTGGCTCTCACCACGACGGTCAACTGTCTGCAGAGGGGTGATAATTATTCACTTCATTTGTTGTTGACGTGGAGAGAGAGGGCGTTAATGAGAGACCCGAGCACATAGGTAACGAAGCAATGAGCTATGATATGAAGCCTCTGTATGTAGCACGTGTATATGGAGTTACAGTATGGGCACAGTATTCATTGGGACCATGTGGCCTTGTGTGCCATCCTATAACTCACAAAAACACACCACATGTCCAGAGATACGCAAGCAAACTTAATACAACTGCCAAGGAGACATCAGATTAAAATGAGGTCAGATCTCGATTCACTTTGTCTCGTGTCACTGTTTCTTTCCTCATGACCCATTTTTCCTCTATACTGCTGCAAGAGAGAGTGAGGGGGAGAGAGAGAGAGAGAGAGAGAGAGAGAGAGAGAGAGAGAGAGAGAGAGGGAGAGAATACATTTTCTCTCAGCTTGAAAGAAAGACAAAAGATAGACAAACTAGCTGGCAAACAGACAGCTCCGGATGTAAACAGTTTTGTATTGTATTCTGAGCACTTCAATGATGTCTGAAAATCTACAGTGTGTGTGTGTGTGTGTGTGTGTGTGTGTGTGTCTGTCTGTGTGTCTGTGTGTCTGTGTGTCTGCGTGTGTGCGCACGTGCGTGCGTGTGTGGTGTCTATACAAGCTTAATTGTAAACCAGTTGCGGCTAAGAGCACTGAACATTTCTGCTTCACTGAAGCAGGACATGGACAGGTGTGTGTGTGTGTGCCTGCAATTGACATTCATTAAAGTTATAACCATACATCCTTCACGTTACAAACATGAGCACCCCTCTTCCTACGAAGGTCTTAATGGCTCCTTTAAAAAGATTGATATGATTTCATTTTCTGTTCTTTTATATTGCTCTTCCTAGCTAAATGATGCATAGGCTAACAATGTATAAGGTGAAACATGTAAACACTCCAACCTTACGTGGGTTGCAGCTATGCTGGTTTCTCAAAATAGCTTCAGCACTAAGTTGTGTAAATGCATTAAGCATTGGACAAGTGCTGAGGGGTTTATGGTCCATTTCGTGTGACATACACCCACACCGTAACACCAAGGATCTGTACCTGTCGATGATAACGGGGTCTGAGGGGGTCTCGTTACGGTTTCCACAGCTTTTCTTGTCACAGCATCGACTGGAACGTGGACATAGAGAGAGAGAGAGAGAGAGAGAGAGAGAGACAGAGAGAGAGAGAGAGAGGAAATAGTTATAAAATAGTCCATAAAACATCTTACAATATAGCTATTAATATCCTACAGAAAATACAGTAGTTTTTGATTCAATGCAATTGCTCAATGTCTTAAGCTATATTTTTTAACTCTCTGTGTTTGTACATATCCTAAGGGGGTGCTTAGACTCTATTTAATATTACGCCTATCCTCTGCTGTTTGCTGTCGTTTGTCATAATACCTTCGCAAATGCAATATCTTATAGCTCTCAGTAAGTCAGTAAGCCTGAGCGAATGGTTGACCTGCACCTCAGACCACTAAGCAAACCTCACAACGGCTAGCTAGCTAGCTGCTAATATTAGCATATCTAAGTAGCATCTTAACTGTCACAAGCTCAGCTGACAGGTGGACTTTGTGAGACTGTGTGTGTGTGTGTGTGTGTGTGTGTGGGGGGGGTTAGTACAGAGCCCGCAGGGCAGGGCGGGGAACAAAAAGGGAGGATCACACACACACACACACACAGCATACTACGTTGCTGTACGTTCGTACTGCAGCTCACAGTAACACTAAACTCTCCAACAAGGCCTTATTTGCATCCAGCGGCATAAAGAGAGGAGAGAGCGGGGGGGGGAGACGGCGTGGGAGGCCCTCCGAAACAGAATGGGTGGGGGGAGGTGTCGGGTTGCCCTCCATCACAGATGGCAGAGGAGGAGAGAAAGAGACAGATACATTACACCTTACACATTGTCTGCTCTATCTATCCCTCCCCCCCTCTCCTCCCCTTCCCTCGGTCTGCCCCGCTTCCTCTGGCCATCTATCGCTCCCTCCATCTCTCTCACCCTCTCCTCTTCCTCCCTTCATCCAGCGCTCTCAACTGGGTCACCACTGGAGGGAGGTGGGGTGGGTGTGGGCGTCAGAGGCAGGAGGAGGATGGGCGAGGCAGTGCCCACACAACATGGGAAGCGGCATGTTGGAGATCGTGGCGTTAAGGCAGGATGCTAACGAAGCGCTGTACGGGAATGATACTGTAGCAAGTCCCATTCACTGTGTGCCCTGTGGCGGCCCCAGAACCAGAGAGGCCAGCCCGGATGTGTTGTGAGAGAGGGGAAGGTGGGGTGGTGGGCTAGAGAGGGGTGCCCGCCACTCAGCTGTGGGGAGTAGTCTCAAAGCACAATGTTTCAGTGGTAAAACACTGGAGTCAGCCACAGCGTAGTCTCAGCCTCTTCCGTCCTTTAAGGCTATGCGTCACATAAGCAACTCTGTGCTGGACGTCTGATACATATACGCCTGGAAGTCGATTTTCATTGGCTGTTTGCATTGTCACTCACACAGTCTGTAGTTTCCAATGCGACGCTAGTGCTATACTATTTTCTAATTTCAGTTGTTACATTTATTTTAAGCAGTATCCGTAGCCTAGTTTATCTAACAGAATAAAAAAGCCAGTCTTGTTGGTACGCTTCTCAACAAACTCGCCTGTATATTAACATCCAACGTTTTCATTGAGTTACGTAGTTGGTTGTTGTGCCTGTCAATCAAAATAGCTCTCCTGTCAAGTAGGCGGGCACTGACGCAGTAGTCAGAGCTGTGTCCCAGACTTTACGTAAGTAAAGGTTGGCTCTGCCAGACTATGTACAGCGGTGATTCCACACACTAAACCAGGAGGGACCCTTTACGGAAATAAAGATAACTGGGCTAAAGGAAAAAATAACAGAGAATCTAACGGCCCCCACGGGGGTCTGGTTGTACTGTATAGGGGGGAAGGGTGTGCCAGCCTTACAGTGTAAGTGCCTTGGGGAAGGGACCTTTCAATTCCTCCTGTGTGTGTGTAAGCCAGTGTCCCAACACTAGCAGTGCTGGAACACCGGCCCAGTGGTGGCAGACTGTCTTGGAGCATATGGCTAATAGCCACCCCATGACAACAACCTACACTGATTAATGGATGCCCCGAGCTGTGTCAGTGTGTCAGTGTGGCTGTCTGTGTGTGCGTGTGTGTGTGTGTGTGTGCGTGTGTGTGTGTGTGTGTATTGTTGAGTGTGATCATATTGTTATGCTTGTGTGTGTGTGCGTGTGATTGTATTGCTATGTGTGCATATGTGTGTGTGCGTTTGTCTGTATGCGTGTGTGTGTGTGTGTGTGTGAATGTTTGTCTGTATGTGTGTGCGTTTGTCTGTGTGTGTGTGTGTGTTTGTGAGAGGGAAAGGTGTGTGGGGGCAGAAAGAAAACGGGGGCTTCAATGACTTTGTGATCACATGTAGACACGCGTGTTTGAAATCACGTTTGCACATGTGCACATGCACACACACACACACACACACAGGCGTGTTGGGTGAGCGTGCGCCCCACTGCAGAATCAGCATGAGAGAACGTGAGGGAACAGCAGTCACTTTCACCTCAGCAGCTGCTGTGGTGAGGCTACTGTTCTGCTCACTGCGCTGCGCTGCACAGCCTGAGCACCGGCCCCTACCCCTCCCCTACCCCTTCCCTCAACACATCAATTGCTCCTGCAAATACATCACCACATTTTCAGGCAGGGCATTGTCTACATACTGTGTGCCGTGCACACACACACACACACACAGACACACACCACAACAGAATGATCTACATGGTCCACATGATATCCCATAGCTGGTCGCTTGGATGCAAAACAGGAGGAGCACTATACGCGCTGCCCACTCTGGTCAATAAATACTCCCTGCTCATTAAAGAGGATGTACTATTTGACATATACAGTATATTTGACATGAATACAGTATATAGGGAAAGGCTATGATGTATGGTACACTAAATATAATAGTCATGTCCACAACATTATTTGTGAAATAGTTTAAATTTTTGTTAACCTTCCCAGTGACGTTTATAGTAAATGCACTTAAAGCTTTGAGGAAAAAACCTATTAGGGTGTCTGGGGTGCAAACTGCATTGCTGTATTGTGCATACAGATGTATCCCTATTTATAATGTTACAGTTAAAGTTGCTCCGAGACAAGGTCAGGAAATAAGAATAACTTAATTCATGTTCTAAATCGGAATTTTTAAAGCTGTGTGCGTGCATGTGTGTGTGTGTGTGTGTGTGTGTTTGCGTGTGTGCGTGTGTTTGCTTGTGTGTGCATGTGAGAGAGAGTATGTAAGTATTTGCCTATATTTCATAGTCAAATTGAGGAGGAAAGCCCATTTGTTAGCCAGGGAACAACAGGAGGGTTCAGATTGACTAATGACTTTCTCTGTGTCCTAATTAACCAGGTATCTCTCTCTCCCTCTCTCTCTCTCTCTCTCTCTCTCTCTCTCTCTCTCTCTCTCTCTCTCACGCTCGCTCTCTCACACACACGCACACACACCAATCCTATTGTATAGAACAGGGTGGTAAAATGCCTCTATAAATAGAGCTCTTTCCTCTCAACCTACTTCTGAACAAATTCATCTTTAGATTATAATTAAAACAGCAACCTTGATAGAAAAACTACTCTTCCTCAAAGCAATGGCTGCTTGGTGTGTGTACAGTATGTGTGCGTGGACTATAGAGTGGGTGTTCAGATGTAGGTAAAGCTTGTGTCTTTATGTGACATGTATGTCACGTTATATACATTTCATAAAGAGGAGGGGAGAAGAGCAGAGAGAAGGAAGAAAGAGGATTAGATGTATAATGGGGTCAAAGGAAATGAGTTGCTCGTGAGCACGTGTCAATCTTACCTGCACATGATCTCATGTGTCAGCAGCACTCGACACATCTCTGGGTTCTTGTCCTGGCCTTCATACACAATGGCCTACAGGCAGCCAGACAAACACAACACAATTGTCAGCGTTAGCTTTAGCTTTAACACATGTCGGCTGTTTGTAACCTTAGCACCTACACTTTAAACACAAAGTTACATATAGTGGAGCGCTTTCAAACAATGTTAAATAGCGGAACACTTTCTAAAGTCACGGGAGGGTAAAAGCATGTAATCTGCTGTGATTGTAAAATGTAAATGTCAAATCGTTTTGGCATTTGTAGTAATAAATGGTCTACATTTGTGACCAAGCTGCATGGTACCCCTCGTTGTCCTTTCATCTCCCACATCTAGTACTGTGTATTGGCATGGTATATGATTAAACTGTGGCCGTGGCATCTACTGTATGATTGGCGCGATGCATTAGCTGTAGCAGTAGTGTGGTTGGGATTCCCTTGTTAGCATAATGCTATTTTTCCAGCAGCAGCATTGGTACCGGAAGACACTGCGTCTACTCTCTTGCTATGCATTCTGGATACTTACGTCAGTCAGTACACTTTGCTGCAGTGCACTGTGTACACCTCTGTACCGTATGTACTGTGCATTTTTACATTGTAGTGTTTCTTTTTTAATGAGCACGCTTTTTATTTGATTGTTTTGATATGCCCCCTCATTCACACAATGTGTCCACCTTCTATTGGCTGAAAACATATCAGTGTGTTGATTTACAACGTTGACAATGGTTGGTGGTCCCTGCCTTCCACCACGCAGCCAAGATGGCGACCGTTGATGGTGCGTCCAGCGTTTCACGCACAGCTTTTTGACTCTTTTGTGTACGCTCACAGTGCATTTGTCAGTGTGAATGCACTTAGAGTATGCACTCAAAATAGCAAGTGCATATACAGTATAGAGGAACGTCTCTCTCTCTCTTTCTCTCACTCTCTCTCTCACACTGACTCACACTGACACACACACACACACACACACACAATACCCCTGCATGGAGACTTCTGACACCCGCCCTACACAAACTGTGCTCACAGTTATCCGTGTACATGTGTGATGTCACAATGCATGCTGATTGGATGTCACACCGCTGCTGTTCTGATGTGACACACACGAAGATGGATGTCAGATGAAGTGGCGCACCAGTCCAAAATAGAGTCGCTACGCAGGCACATTAGCAAAAAGACTTCCAAAACGGCTCAGGTGACACCAACAGCTCATTCCAGCTCCGGTGCATTGTTAGAATCCACACACATAGGCCGACAGGCTCCACGCACCTGTAAGCTAGCTATCTTGGCGGCCCTATGCAGCGTCAGAATCTTTGTTAGGTGCATATTGGAGGGCCCATTTGAAAATATTATTTTTGTTATTGCTATTTTTTTTTATATATATATTTAATTGAAATATATATATATATATGTTTTATGGGGATACTGGTTGAATTTAATTTTGTTTGTTTCAATGTTATACCTATGCAATTAAAGATGAGAGAGAAAGAGAATCACTCTTGACATCAAATTGGACACAATGTAAAATGCCACCTTCTACTAGAAAGAGTGTGGTGGAATGCCAGTCTAGGATGGAATTGTTCCCACAAACAACCTCTGATATCACTGTTTGTTATGTACTGTACAGTTCATGTTTAAAACCCATTTAAAATTATGGTAAATTTCACACTGTGCTGATGTTAATTGTTTGTCCACCTGCAGAAAAGTTACCGGTAGTTGTTGTACGAACATGTTACATATGAAATTTCCACATCACACTGTCTTTGTGTGTCTTCAAGTCAGCTCATTTGTCTGAAATAATGGCAAGTGCCTTGTTAAAATGTAGTACTGCAGATCAACTATTGTCTTTATATACTTAGCATTACAACATGTGAAAATGTCCTCTAGAGAACGAGGCTTATGGAAATGTTTCCACACATTTATATTCCACCATCAAATTTTTTGGAAATAAGTAGAAGTGTAAAGATGAAATGTTATGTCTGTATCTGCAGCCAAGTTATGAAGCCCTGCAGAGGAGTGGGTCATGAACCTCATGCAGAACTAGCCTCTTGCTGTGGACCAACATGCATCAATGTCAGCTTCCTCTGACTCTCTCCCTGACTTTGTTCCTCTCCCTGTCCTCTCCTGACTCTCTGTTTCTTTTCCACTTGTTTGTGCTCTACACACTCGCGCACGCACAGTACACACACAAGCCAACACGCACCGACAAGCACATTTATCTTTGAAAACAGAACTAGGCCTGATGCTTTTGAGGCCAGGTCAACAACTCGATAATTCATTTATAAATAAAACAACCAGCATGTTTTAAACTGTAGAGAAAATAAGTAATAAGCAATTAATTGAGTAGGGGGGGTCGTTACAGAACACAAGAGTACACAGGCAGTCGTTTATCCACCATTGTAGTTATACAGACATAACACTGTACAGTTCAATGTAAGATCTGGTATTATTACACCATTCCATTGTTGAACCTCCCATTTTGGGCAGGGTATTTCCATAGGGTATACATGATGAATTAGTGTTGCACCTCCAATCACTATCAAATCCCTCGGGTCAGAGGAACTAGTTTCAGCTGAAGCTGCTCTACTATGTTTGAATGTAAATCTGATTGGACAAAGCACACACACGCATCTACAAGTGTAAGAGACACTCTGTCCCTAGTGGCTTACACAATTATACCAATTTTAATATATTATACATAGAGTAGCCTACATACATCGTTGGGAAGGTAAATGCTGCCACCTGCACTGAGACAATATATAGACTGACATGCAAGTCAATAAGAAACCAAAGCGCCAATGGCCAGGTAACACAATGTTCTCCCTCTGGATTAATAGATACTATATTTATTAATATTCAGTATTAGTGCAGTTCCTGCACAATTATTAATATTTCTTAAATACCATCAAGTGAATTATGATAGTGGTACACATTTAGTCGCCTAAATTAGTATTTAGCATCTAGGTTCTCATTAATATTCACTCTATGCGTTGTAAACAACATCACAATGTATTAGGCTACCATGCAAACTGTCATTTAAGCATAACTCCCTCTCAATAGCAGCCTAGCATGCTGTCACCGGCTCTATGCCGCTCTTTAATCTGACTTTTTTTTCTTCTACACCTCTGTCTCCTCCCTCTCTCCTGAGCAGTGCTTTCATTCCACATCATCCCGTTTCCTGTAAGGTCTTTTGAAGTGTGGCGACATGAGCCGTGTGTAAACAAGCAGCCATTAAGCGGGGGAACACACTTTCTCATGCGTTATAGTGTCATGCCCGGCTAGCGAGCTAGCTACCGCGTCGTCAGGGCCGCCGTGACAGGTGCTTTCTTCTCCCTGCGCGCAGCCGTCACCCGCTAGCGCTGAGCTGCTGTGCACACACACACATGCGCACGTCTCTTTCCAAGACAAGGATACCACTTTGTTAAGAGAATGATCTACCCTATTACCAAATACACTCCGTGTGTGTGTGTGGGCCACACAACACTTAGCATTCACATGTAACTCAGAAAACTTTGTTGGTCAAAGTCCAGTGACAGTAAAAGTCCTGTGTTTGACAGTGACCATGACACAGGTCCATCCATCCATCTTCTCCCGCTTATCCGGAGTCGGGTCGCGGGGGCAGCAGCTTCAGTAAGGGACCCCAAAC
>JAODUH010003420.1:0-11364 GCA_027564835.1 Typhlichthys subterraneus
AGTACACAAATATTGTTTGCAAGCACACAAATCTTTATTACAGAGCTTTGTCTCGTGGCACTGATTTCACGCCATAGTCCTAGTACATACATTATCTACTCACATTTGTGAGACACACACACACGCACGCAAGCACGCACACACAGAAAGACCAATGTTACCTATGCTTTGGTTTTAACCTACATCAACAGATGTAATGCAGTATACTTTTCTAAAGTATGCTACTAGTCTATGTACTGTATTTACACACAGTGTAAACAAGTGAACACTTTGTATATTTATTAAAAATACAATAGTTCTCTTGAAAGGTTTCAACAAGATAGACAATAAGTCATTGTACTAGTGAAGAAGGCATCTGATGTCTCAGGAAAATATGCATTCCTAATATGGAAATGTGTCTTCATTTATTCATTCTTAGCTTGTGGTTGGAGTTATAATGTTACAGTTAGCAATAAGCTGTTTTGCTATTTTTATGTTCCTATTACACCTATTTGAGATATAGAGTGATTAAGACATTGTGTATCCTTCCGCAATGTTACAGATAGATCCATATGTACAGTATGTATGAGTATTGATGAATTAATTAATTATTGTGTATATGTTTATTTAATATCTGAGCTTCTAAAAACCATATATGAACTAAGATTAAAACTGTTCAGCAATGCCATAGTGTTAGACTATTATGACACACAATTGAATGAAGCACATACATCGACATGAATGTCCTCATGCACTTGCACACGTACCTTGTCTATCTCCACCCTATCTCTACCATATGTCTCTCTACACCCTATCTCTACCATATGTCTCCACCCTATCTCTACCATATGTCTCTCTACACCCTATCTCTACCATATGTCTCCACCCTATCTCTACCATATGTCTCTCTACACCCTATCTCTACCATAGGTCTCCACCCTATCTCTACCATATGTCTCTCTACACCCTATCTCTACCATAGGTCTCCACCCTATCTCTACCATATGTCTCTCTACACCCTATCTCTACCATAGGTCTCCACCCTATCGCTACCATATGTCTCTCTACACCCTATCTCTACCATATGTCTCCACCCTATCTCTACCATATGTCTCCACCCTATCTCTACTATATGTGTCAACGCTGTTCCCTGTTCCACATCTGACAATGAAGAAAGTGTCCAGGAATGATTAGAATCAGTGGCGGAACAAAGGCTATTTCAGGGGGTCCATATACCATGACAGACAATTGGTGTGTAACCCTAACCTGGCATCTAAAAAGCATGACTACATTGTATGATTGCTTATTTTAAATAGAAGTGATAATTAACTTAACCCAGAGTTCTTCAGGCAGAGAGTGTGGTCCACTAGAGATATACTCATTCAACATATTATGAATAACCAGAGTTCAGACCTGCAGCTCAACTTTTTTTTCTTTCTCACACAGTACTGTACTCACATAGTCCTACTGAAAACACTTGGTTTTTATGAATATATATATAACAAATATAAAAAACTATAGTAACATTGTTACATTTACGTTAACATAATGCTTATTTCTGTAATAGCTATCATCAAGTGTTTTATGTCTCTGATATCAGCACCCTCTCAGCCACAATTAGGATACTATCACAAAATATTTCTGAGAAATTTAACTCACTATTTTTTTTAATACAATAAAAATATGAAATCCTTTTTTTTGGGTATTTTATTATGAAAAGGATGGTAAAATTGTTTATAGTTTTGTTTCAAACACATATTTTGATTCCTCCATGGCTTGACTAAGTTTCAAACTTTTCTGAGTTCAAAATAATAGCCTACCCAAAATTAATTGAACTACACATTTGATTAATTAATACATATGCACTCTTATTTATAATGCCTTATCTATTTATTACTATATTATTATTACTATTTGATCATTTCTGTGTTTTAATACCAAAAAAGAGAATCATTTTCATTTTCTTTCATACATTTTCAGTGTGCTTGTTGTACGAGGAAATATAGAGACAGTTTTGGCATTGTCCTGTACGGCCACTGTTATGCCGAATAACACACGTCATATAACATTCTCTTTAGAGGAGTGCCTGGATTATGAGGAAAAAAAACCTGTCTTTTCTACCATTTACCGTTCTAAAGATATGATACAGTATGAAATATATGCTCTTTCGGCAACATTTGAGAGACATTTTATAGACAAATTTGGCGTTGTCATGTACAGCCGCTGTTATGTCAAATAACACATCATATACCATTCTCTTTGGCGGAATATGAGGGAAAAAACGTGTTTCTACATATTAATGGATGAGCCACTAGAGATACGTTTCTGATCGTTCTTTCAATTTGACTTTGCTGCACGGCGTGTCAGGTTAGAAATGAGATGTTGCACTGGCGGTTGGCACTCGGGGTGGCCAATCAGATATCAGGGGTGGGCAGTGCCACCCTGGACACCCCTCTGACACCGCCAGTGATTAGAATGTTCAGCAGAAATGCCCATGTACACACACACACACACACACACACACAATGTAAATGTATTCCTTGGTGATGGCTGTGTTTTATTTAAGAGGCTGACCCTCCAGCTCATGTGCAGTATTTATACCTGCTGGGAGTGAGGGGGGCTGTGAAAAAAGGGTGTTCCATTGCACTCTGCGCCGGTCTCTTCAAGTGACCTTTCACCCCAGTCACCAACTGATCCTATCACATTTCCACCACAAGTGGCTGGTGTCGGCAGTAGAAAACATGTTTCACGGCTGGCCTAACACTGTTATTTCAATCAGATAAGAAGGTTTTATCAAAGTCAATTTGTCAAGGAATTCCTGTTCGAAATTCCATTTATGGTGGGAAAAAAGCTGTGCTGAATGGCTCACACTGATCTCTACCCCTTCCCCTACGAGGTTGATTTAAGGAGTGGGGTTCTGTGTTTGGGGGTTTGGGAGTCACTATGATGTAAATTGAAGATAATTAGACACCTTTATGTGACAGTATTTAAAGTTGTGTCAGTTGAATTGCTTCACCTATTGGTGCTATTACCTCTGTTCACCTACAGGAGGCAGCGCAGGTCCTGTCACCTTGGTCTGATTCTATGAGCCAGCTGATGAGGAAGCTAGACCAGCTCAACCTGGACATAGAAGACGCCCTCAGCGCCAGCTCCTCACCATCAAACACACCCTGCACCTTGCGCAAGGCACAGGTGAGAGTCATGTGATCACAGTGTCCTGCAAGCTTTGATAAAGGGTTTTAGTCGTTATTGATATCAATGTGGTTTACATGCAATAGTGGGACATGAATAACAGCAGTATACTGTATGATGTTAAAATAAATAAATAATTGTATTTGTGGTACTATATCGTACTATATGAAACCTCTGAAACCTCATATTTGGTTGTGCCTTTTTATTTCATTTTGAATTTACTCTGCTTTGTGCAAAGAAAGTCCTGATGGCTTATTTAGACATTCCACAACAGGTCTGTTAGATATAAAGCATACAGCAAAGTACGACAACTCAAATAAGCCCCATTGGTTTAGACAAATAGCAAAATAACAACTGTAACCCAAAGTTTAAAGGAGTGATGGATCTGTAATAAGCTATACTGTGTCTGTTGCTTATTTAAAGTTGTTCAATACAGGGATAGCTGGTTATGACACAATGGGCTTTGTCCGTCTGTCTTTTAGTATGTCTGGACGGGAATCCATGTTTATGATCTAAGTCTGTTAGCTCTTACATGAGACACTGGAGCCCACAGTGCTGTAGCTGACTAGCATGGGGGCAGAAACAGACACTTATTGTGCTTTGAGGTTGTAAACGGGGACCATGCTACTCTGTTCCTAAAATAAGGCTCTTCTCATGGTGGCATGCATGGTGAAATGTCCAACCAGAGTTAGCATTTGGGGAACAAAAGTGCTCTTTAGGGGTCCATACACCACACAGAGAAGCTGTTGTACAGGAAGCAGATGTTTGTATGATTGCTCCAATAGGAATGGATGAGAGTGATGCATGCCTTCCAGGCATCTACATAACCATCCCAGGCATTTACTAGTAGTCGCTTTATCTAATGACAGGCGACTGAGCAAGACAAGACATCTTTATTGGGACATTTGACAAGGCTGTAATCTCTGTTCTCTCAGAGGACAACACACGCATACAGCCTCATCTGTCAAGACGAATTCCCCGGCCGTTGACCTCGGGAATCTTGTTTTCATTTGCCTTGTTCTCCGCCGCATGGATACAATAGTCTTGACCATTGCTGTGAATGTGGTTGCAGTGTGCTGCTATTTCAGAGTCCGTAGTCCACCGGTCCACAAAGCGTCTAGACCACCACCAAACATATGAAGAATGCCTCAGCCAAGAGAAGTCGTCTATAGGAGTCAGAACAAGAGCCAAGAGGACAACGGTAAGCATCTCCCAGACACGCAGTGTGTGCTACTTTATTCTTTGTACGATGAACCCAATACATCTTGATTTTGTGTTTCATATGGGTTACTGCCATGACTTCTGTGAAGCTATATTCATGTACAGTTAAAGGCTCATAGGTTTTCTCCCTCCAAATTCAGTAGATTAACACAAATATTCTTGGAAGCAGAGGTTACTGGGCAAGTGGTTCAAGCTGCAGAGTATACATTTTTTATTTGATATTTTAATAATAATGAATTTGGTTTTCTTAAACCCTTTCCATTATTAGTAAAACCAACAGTAAAACACTTATTAGAGATCTACTGATCAATACAAATGTTTTAGATAGAATAAAGACAGATAGGAATGGAAACTGCACCGTCAAAACACACTCTGCTATGCCTTTGTTGAAGAGTATCATGACCACTGAGCAAACTCATTGAGATGGACGGCCATCTTGTTCTGTCTATTTATAAGTCTATGGTTACTACCACCATGCTATGTGGGTTGTGTCAATGTCCAACGCTGTCTGATTGGATGACCAGTTGTGCTGTGTGAGCCCAACGCTGTCTGATTGGATGACCAGATGTGCTGCGTGAGCCCAACAGTGTCTGATTGGATGACCAGTTGTGCTGTGTGAGCCCAACAGTGTCTGATTGGATGACCAGTTGTGCTGTGTGAGCCCAACAGTGTCTGATTGGATGCCCAGTTGAGCTGTGTAAGCCCAGTGCTGTCTGTTTGGATTAGGTTATGTTGTGGTAACATTCAGTTATTTGAAGGAATAGTCTTTATTTCAAATTTGAACATTTCACCAACAAAGCTCCTGTTTTGTATGTGAGACTGATTTCTGGAATCAGTCTCTTTAGGAGGGATGCAAGCATCCACTGCGGGGCGGAGCTTCAGAGGGACCACTGATACTGGACTGAGAGGTGTATTTGTTTTGATGTTGAGTTTAAATATGAACTATCTTTCTCCAGCATAGCTTACCTTATGTTCATTTTAAAATATTAAATCATATTTGTCTGCATGGGCATAAAAACGTTAAAGGCACAGCCCAGACCTCTATGCAGCGTTTTAATGATTGTGTTTTAAGGTAAGTAAGTGGCAGTCGTTATAAGTGTAAGGGTCGTAAGCTCAGCTTGACAACAAAAACCAACTCCGTGTGTCTCTGTACTTTTGGTAGTGCTCAGTTTGACCTAGCTAATGTCTTGAAGATAAAGACTGTGTTTGCTAGTGGTGAATGTACTGTACTGTGCCTGCTGTCTTGACATGTTGTTCAGCTGTGGCCTTGGCTGATACATGTATATGTATACTAATATACAGAGCACAACTCTGTATATTAGTACTGTTTCCTGTTTGTAGACCAGTGTATGTCTTCTTCTGTTATCATGCTTTTCTCTTGTCTTGCTGTCTGTTTTTCTTAATCTTTCTTTTTATATTATTGGTGTCTCTGTGCTTGGTATTTATGTTGCTACTGTGTTTTGCCATGTAGCTTACATTATCTTCTGTCTGTTTTTACTTATTATTTGTATTTATTCCCAGTGTAATGCCAGGCTATTATTGTGAATATAAATGTATTCTTAATTGCCTGGCAATATAAATATAAAAATATGAAAAAAAGTATTGTACAGTATTTGTGTTGTGGATGTAGCCTTTAGTGTTGACAAGGTGGGATGGATAGTCTGGCCGGTCATGTCATTGTCCTGCTGACTCCCAACTAGGGTTGTTGTTTTGTGGTGGTGGAACAGCTCTCATTCACCGCCAACACAGCACTGTCATGTCACTATCCATACAAACATCCCTGTTGTTGATGTAGACACTTCGCCCCTGACAACGGTCCTGAGAGGAGCTGTGTGCCCTTACTGCACTGAGGCGGTCACTTTCCATGACCCGCCACCCTCTATGATGTGTGTCCACGCACAGAGAGGTTGAATTGAGGCCCTTGCTTATAGAAATGGGGCAGGAAGAGGGAGAGAGAGAGAGAGAGAACAAAATAGAACAAATTATGGAAAGAAAGAAAGAAAGAAAGAAAGAAAGAAAGAGGGAGATGTGATCTGCTCTTTGAAGCCCTGTCAAATAGGGCCATACTGTATCTCTTGGGGCCCCCATCTGTTTTTTGGAGTGCTAATTTTCATAGGTTTACTTTTGCAAGTGGGCCAAACACTGGTCTGTAGAGACCAGTTTGTCATATTTGCAGACATTATATATTTAGACAGCCCTATTTTCTCCTCTCATAGTCAGTAGGTATGGAAGGGTGAGCAAATAAGTATGGGAGAATGAGCAAATAGTCAATGGCCTATACCTTGACATCAAGTTGTCTTTGAACCTTTTGCTTTTGATATGTGATGGAATTCTGCGAGGATCTGTCACATTTGACACTCAAAAAGCCGGAATGCTTTAGCAATATGTTTTTGTATTTGCTGTTTTCCTGTGTTTTCTTCTAATAAAGTCTAAAAAACTATGTAGGCCTACAGTAACTATACATATGAAATGAGGCATTTCTGTTTTGTAACAGCTGTATACAGTATAGGTGACTTTGAACATGTGCTTTCTGTTCTTCTTCTGTGACGACAGCCTTAGGTTATCCATAAAATAGCTGGGTGATGATGTAATTTCCTCTTGAAACAGGAAGTCACAATAGCACATAGCATCTAAATTGCCTCGAAACACATATAGAATACAGTTATAAAGCTATGGGCTTGGTTTTAGTTTAGAGTATACTTTTTGCAAAGAAGGGAAATAAACTGCAAGATCTTGGAGAGTGTGAGTTATCTGGCAACCACTTACCTGAAATGATTGATCCCTGAATGGAGTCATTAACCTACAACTTTCCCTTTGATTTCGTCTTTCTTCATATTTCTATTTATATTAAAACTGCTTATTTTAATCTTCTAAAGAGCTGTGGAATATTATTTGAGTTAATGTGTTAAGCAGTATTTCAATATACTGTATCAAATATATTTCAATATAATATCTTAGCTATAAAGCAGTGAAATAATTTAAAGATGATAATTTACCTTTCAAGCTCGATTTAAGACGTCAACCATTTATCATGATACATTAGTGATGAGTGAGTAGGTGAATCTGTAGAAGCCAGACGTTTGAAGATGAATAATGAGGCAACCCTTTCACATGAGTTGTTGTGGTATGGACCTCTGAAGAACAGGAAATCATTTGTTGTGTGCTCATTAGCAACGTTGTCGTTATGGATATTATTTAATAATGAGGGCACATCCTTTATTTCTGAACTGAAGTAATTGACTACATTTCCTTAAATACCTCATTCGTCAAGTCAAATTTAACAACTACTGCTTTTTTATAATCATTCAGGTTTTCCCAGGTTTCAGCTTGCAAAATCATGGCTGAGATTATTTTGTCTGTGCTCTTCTTTGCTGTAGAATATGTGTAATGTATACCCACCACATAATGAATTACCTAATCTTAAACAATCGAATCAATCTATACTGCGTTTTAACATGGCTTGTCTATATTGAGTAATAGTATATTAGGCTCTGTGTGAACCCTTAACCATTGGCAATATTTGTTGTTGCTTTACAGCATATATATATATATATAGTGTGTGTGTGTGTATTCTTTTTCTACATGTGAAATAATATATAATGCATAAATGTTAATGCTGGAGCATGTTCAATTAATTCTATTTATTTTTCCTGTAGGCATTCAACATGATGAGCCATTCAGGTAAGACATGCTTTTACTAAATGATTTGTGACCACAATAGGTTTAAGTTAATTAAAACGGTGCCTTGCTATGTGATGCCGGTGGTAGTAAGCTTAATTGAAATCACAGTAGCACCTTTATTCTGCATTTCAGACATCGCCACATTGGTGTAGGGAGCTGTCATAATGGTAGACTCTTAGATTTGTGTCTGGAAACTTGTGGTTGAAACCAGCATTGAAAGAATGTTTGATTTGAACATCTTATCTTCCCCTGCTTCAACAGTCACATACTCACTTGTACAGACAGTTGTGTTTCAAACACAACTGCAAGGATGGATAATCAACAATCTGGGTCCGCGATAATACAGTGTGTGATTTAGGCTCTGCCCACAAAGCTATGAGCTTAAAGGTGCTCTGTCTGATATTTCAAGCATGAATGTAGTAGCAAACAACTATTTGAGTAATTGTGAACAGAGAATGACATCATACTCCCTCTGTGTGTGTTGTAATCTGACCGTGTTGACATTTAAGAGCATGTATACACTTGTATGTTTTACAGATAATTTGTTTTGGTTTGAGATGCTGTTAAGTTTTAGTGTGCCATCTAGTGGCAGAAAGTCTTATAGTTTCATTTTAAATGGTGTGAATGAGACTGATGGCCACAGCTGTCTGTGGGATCCCTCCCAACCAGTGTCTAGAGAATGTCCAAGCACACAGTTAAATATGTTTTCACGCCGGGACACAGTTAAAATTAGGACGCACGCCAGATCATTGTTTCTGTTTTGCTGAGGGGGAAATATTTGGCCCTGCGTGATGTGGCCCTTGGGGCAGCTGCGGGAATTGGGCAGATGCCATTTAAGGCTCAGGTTTGCACTCTCACATGGCCTCTCTGCCGAGCAGCTTACAATATGTTCTATAAACATTCCACTACACTTTTGAGGCATTGTTTGACTGATGTGAGGTCCAGCAACGCAGAGGCCCAGGGAATTGTGATCGCAAATCATACTTAAAGCCCCAAGTCGAAGTTGTCACCATTTGTTTTACATTTTACTTTTTTTCCCTCTCTAGTAAAGCAGAGCCATGCCATGTAGCGAGCAACAGTACGTGGTCCTTGACATGCCATTTCTCTTTCATACCTACGACACAATCAACGTCACTGACGTCTTTATTTAGTCATGACTTGAGTGAAGTCAGTTAGTCACCACATGTTTTCAGTTGGAATTAGTGTGGTATTTTTGTGAAAAGGATAAAGATGGCAGAGAGTTATGCAGGCTGGGGAAGTAAAGTAGCACCAGTTCATTTTTTACAGCTGCGCTACGAAGACCCCATTTACAACCCTGGCAGCCAGCGGGATCGCTCTTTCAGTCATGACAACATTGTTCAGCTCATTAAGATGACACTGTCCAGTAGACGCATTCTGTAGTCCCAGATCCTACATAGAAAACCATGTGGGTCTGAGACCAGTGGTGTTGAGCATGGCATTACAGTACCTAAACATTCACGCTGCACATGCATGAAAGCGTCTGTTCACACATGCGTAGCTGTCTGTGAAGTCTAAAGGTTTTAGAATGATCAGTCAGACTGAAATGTATATTCTTTCTAAATCTTCTTGTACAAAAACATAAAATGGTCATACCTATATCGTATGTAGCTTTGCTTTGCATGGCTGTGTGATCTTTTATATTGCCCAATCCTGAAACTCTGTATGGATATTTTCAATGAAAAAATATGTTCTATTAAAAAGCATAATATTCTACCTCCATACTTACAAAAAAAAACGATTTTAGAACAGAATGTTTTCCATCCTTCTGAATATTTAGCCCAAAACTCTGTAGACTGTTTAGACATTTGTTCCTAAAAGCCTCTGTAATGGAAGTGGAAATGAATGGTTTCCTCTATTAAATATAATGGGGCAGAAGTGTTCATCTTTACAGTAGCCCACGGCTCCAGATGGCATTCATGCAAGTTCTACTGAATGTAAAGCTGCACCTTGAAACCTCCTACTGGTCAGGTCGCGGTCTTCATTTATCTGCCTGGGATGCTAATGCGATGCGTCATAACAAATGATGTGCCAACATCGAATAACATTTGCTGTGCGTTGACAGGTCCTCTGTTGTTGTCATTATTATCGTATCTGATACTACAGTATGTGTACAATGTAAGATGTGTGCATGAGACTGGGAGGGAGAAAGTGAGGGGACAATGTGCTTTGTCATGATAAACACATCCTTGCCAAAGCCAGGGGAAAAGAAAACACGCACAACACTAAAGCTGCCAGGCCACTATTGGCTGCGCTTGCCTCAGTGTCTCAAACAGACATCGAAGCCATCCTCTCTGAATAAACACGTTAATCCTCGGCTCTCGCCGGGAAACGTGCCTGCCGCTGATTGTAAGCGAAACAAAGAGGAATCTGTGTGAATCCTTCAGAAAAGCCTCTGCGCCCCTCACACATCAGTGTGAATGACTCCTGGAGGGAAATGAGGTAACGTGGACGATCTTTTTCGCCAGGATTTGGTCAAGTTGCCAGTTGGTCATGAATGTCAGGAGTTGTCACCTGTTTAGTGGCCCCATGGCCTGCATGTATTTGGGGCCTCAAATTAAGCCCTTAGGGTTTATTTGCCAGGAGTGGGCTCAAGACGACAACCACATGCTAACCAATAATACTGTGGGATTTACTGTACACAGGCTAAATTATGAGTTTTAAGACATTTACCAGAAAAGAAAAAGTATAGAAAAGAGCTGTTGTGCAACACAGCAATATTTCCTAAAGTAAAATGATACCATTGGGCAACTATTGCGTTGATTCGACAAATGCAGCGCCTATTGGGCCGCTTCAGTGCCACAAGGCAAATGTAAAAAGACCTGGATGATTTTAAATGATTCCAAAGCCAAGTTAGAAGCATCTGCCATGCATTTTCCCATATTGACTCCCACAATGAGCATTCATCTTTGTGTAAAACAAAGGTCTCTTCTGTGAGTATACAGTACTATATAGACAGTAAACAACCAGACCAGCGGATGCTGTATTTCTTTTTATTTCTTTGAAATTGAAGCAACACATTTTCTCAAGTCCCTGCGCTATACGCTTTTTTTTTTTTTCCTCTTATAGAAATCTTTATATTGACATGTATACAATGTATAATTGAACTGTTTTTTTATTTAATTTTTTTAAAGACAAAACATAACATCAACAACTTAAAACCCTGTGCATCACAGTCTAATTTAGCTCAACTGCCGGCGTATAAGGGGCGACAGATGGAGAGGCTGGGCAGCTCCTCAGACCAGGTGGGGGAGAGTGGAGAGTAAGGCCGCC
>JAODUH010003421.1:0-11364 GCA_027564835.1 Typhlichthys subterraneus
ATCGTAGCCGTGATTGTGTTGAACATTTAACAAGCTGCAGGCTGTGCAGGGATGATGTAATCTTGCTCGCGTTTCTCGCTTTACGTGCGCTAAAGTACCGAAATCTGGTACCGTTTAATTTAATCTCAATCGGTGCTCGGAAGTACCGAAGTAATTCGGTCGGTACTCTTAAAAGTACCGAGTTCGGTACCCAACCCTAACACAAACACAAAATAATATGCACGTGTGGCTGGCCCGGCTAACCAAAAAACAGATAAGACACACACACACAGATAATGTGATTTCATTCTTGCTCAGGATGAAATTTCTCCACTAAATATTTACATATAAAACAGTTGTTTGCTGCTATATTAAGCCTTGAAATATCACACAGGGCACCTTTAAATGGCTTATCCCAGCCATTAAGGTGGGATTACCTTAAGACCTTACCTGCAGCCTGGCAAACACCCCGGACCTCTGATTGCCAAAGCCGTACGTTTGCTGCGACCCCAGATCTCCCTCCGAGCTCTCTGTGTACACCTCCTGCTCAACCTGCCAGTCAAAGTCTTCTTCATCCTCATCTTCTTCACCTTCTTCACCTTCTGCACTTCCACCACATGCTTCTGTAATATTGTGAAATGATTGCAGCTGAAGGTAAAACTGTGTTTTTAGAATGGAGGTTGGGCTGTCCCAATACTATTTTACAATAGTATCTATATATCTCTATATCTTATAATTAAAGGCCATTATTTATAATTATATGTGGTTATCGTATGCAAAAGTGATACTCTTTAAATTGTGCCTAAAACATATTTAAAACCACAATCACTCTCTGCTATCAACTAAAATGACCCAATCCATTCATCTCACCCATGCCAATTTCTTCCACCAGTGGTTTTGCTGACCGGGAGCCTTTTGGAGCAAGAAGGCTGGTCAGCATCTGAAGACCTTCAAAGTGTTCTCCAGCAGTCTCTTTGGGCACTCTGAGAGTAAACACACCTGGGCCAAGCAGGACATTGACAGGCTTATAGACAGTCTATATTTACTTCGAGCAGTAATTTAAATGTTGTGGGGAACTATTTGACAAATGGGGAAAGCAAGTCAACATACAGAAGGGAGTGCCTATAATAAGTGATCGATGCTATTCGTTCTTTTAAACAAACAGTAGCAAAAATCCCTTTGTCAATTTATGAAGAATTCTATATTAAGCCCTTACATTAAAAAAAACATTTATTTAAAAGGGCATTATAGTTCAAGTACATATCAGTGCTTTTGCCATGGTAGAGACAACTTTATAGTGCTCTTAAGAAATCATAAAAATGTAATTGCAGATGAGTATTAAAGTATATGAATGCTTCAGGCTGGAAGATAGGTAATTGTCTGGCTGTGGGTATCTAATAAGGCTGAAGAGCCTAAAAGAACAATTCTAATGATTGCTAATTATAAAACTAAACAAGGACACTCATTAGAATAGCATCATTCATAGATGTTAGCAACTTATTTAAACAGTGTGTGTTTAGTTTAACCAGGGCTATGCTGACATAGAGGCATATGGCTATATAGCTTCACAAATTCTGTATCATAAAAAAAAATATGACTTTAAACAGCAAATCACAAATTCATAATGGCGACTGCAAGAAGCGATTACAGTTTTCTAAACATGCCAATAATGATTACTGTTTTATTTGTTAATAATTGATTTCAGGATAATGCCTTTTAAATTAATCTAGTTATTCCAGTCAAACCCAGTCATCCATCCACTTGTTAATTTATTATGCTAGCAGAAAAATGGACAATGAGAGCAAAGAGCGGATGTGGTAAGGTGATATTTGTATTCATTCATACAATCGGTGTGTGTGTGTGTGTGTGTGTGTGTGTGTGTGTGTGTGTGTGTGTGTGTGTGTGTGTGTGTGTGTGTGTGCGCGCGTGTGAATAAGTCAATGTGACATGTACAGCACAGCACTGAGTGGCCGGCAGGTTGGAAAAGGGCTATAAAATATACCATTTGTATGTATGAATGAAACCAAACAATTACTCGTAGCTTGAGGCAAATCAATGCAAACAAGGTATTTCGTCACTACAAATCAAAGGCGTCAAAGCTAGCCTGCAGGCTGTAATCAATATGACATCAGGATCGTCTCCAATGGCTCTTTAAATTGAATAATAGAACATGATTAGTAGGGCCATTCATTGTGACTGGTTGATTGACTGGAGTGCGATCCAAGACCACCCCAGGGACCAATCACTGATTGCTACCAGGACCACGTCGACATCCAACCCTTCTACTTCTGTCACATAAATACAGTGCACTACACAGTACATCATTATTAATTTAGTGCAATACCTTGATGTACATGTTAGCGTAACCAATGACATATAGTACATTAATGTAGCCAATATATATGTACAGTGGGAAGTGAGCACACCCACATTGTAGACAATATGATATACAGCACACTACTTGGAAATTTAGCGATGTGTGAATTTATATTATACATAATGCATGTGTGAAAACAGGTCTTCAATCACATTTTTCATGAGTTAAAGTAAAAGATCAACACAAACGTGTCTCAAAAACAAAACAAAAGAGTTAGTGAGCACTTGACCATTGTCAAGATAATCCATCCAAAAATGGGTATTGTTGTAATGGTGCCCTAACACAAATAACCTAATTAGTATTACAAATAATACCACATGTACTCCAGTCCAACGCACTTGAACAAATGAGGCATTCATTCAATTGAAAATATAAATATGAAACTTAAATACAACACAAATCACACATGAACACAAGGAATTCTGGGAAAGGGGATGGAGCTTAATTTTGTAGCTATTGTTCCACAAATGTAAAACCTCTGTTTGCCCATATGGCCTGCTCATCTGTCAGAGGGTTCTACAACCAGTCTCATCAGAACAACCAATGAGTGTGATCATCTCTGGTGGTATTTGCAGTCTACGGCCAGGACAGAGATGACAGAATTCAAATAACAAACAAGTGACACAAGAATTGGTCCTAGTGACTTAGGGGTAGTCAAGTGGACTCCTACCTTTTCAAAGATTTAGGAGCTAGTTTTAGCACTAAAACATTTTGTGAAAAACTATCAGACAAAAAATGTAGGAGTCCTAAATGTAGGACTGACACGCCCATCATTTTTTAGGAGTTTCTCCTAAACTGGCAAGTTAGGAGCTACTTTTAGCCTTAAGATGCTTTGTGAATACCGGCCCAGATGTGTAGCACTGTGTGAGGCCACTGGTGGAAATGGAATAGTCAGAATTCAGTGCCTGATGCTGCTTTAAAGATAAAACTGCACATATTAGAGTAACCCAGTCCACATCACACATAGCAATAAACATGCTGCAGTGAGTGAGTGAGATAAAGAAAGAAAGAATGTGTGTGTGAGAGAGAGAGAGAGAGAGAGAAAGAGAGAGGATGCTATAACAGCTAAAGTATTTGTCCCTTCCTACCTTTATCCACATCGAATGTGGCCTTCTCTCTCCCATCCTCTACAATCCTTCCAGGAAGGGTTAATCTGCAAATATCAACAGTTATAACTAACCACACAGAAAGTTCCAACTGAAGGAGGAGAACTCGGCTCTCACAGTTTACCAAACTCACCTGAGGAAGTACGGTTTGGCATAGAATTTCAAATCAGTCCCATCAATGTAGAGGTCAAACTCTGATGTTCTGGTGTAGGGTACCCGGGCACTCAGGATCAGGTAGTTAGGATCTTGGCTCAGGTCGAATGCCGGAGTAATCATGACAGACACCCAACTTCTAAATGGTCTATAGGAGAGGTCAACAGTTATGTTCTTTCATAATAATCTTGATGTATAATCTTCCCTTTCCACTGAAAACAGCTAGCTAAACAGCACCACCTAGTGGGTGATTTGGTTTACTGTAATGTGTATAGATGCATGTTTTGAACATCACAAGTAGCCTACACGTGCCTGACAGCGTGAAGAAGTGCAAACAAAGGTAACGTTTACTTTGCTATAAAGCCACACTGACTTGGAAAGAAACACCAGCAGCTACTATTAACCAAAGTCCATTAACATTATTTAAAAGTCTTATTGTGATGAGGCCATAGAACTATGCCCCGCTGACTAGGGTACCGTACTGTAGTCACCGCGTAGCTGGTTAGCTTTGCTAGCGTGCACAGCATGTTTTGCCTAGCATAGGCTAACAGTAAATTCCAACACAATATTTAAAATCCACTATCTGAGAAATTCAAAACTATAGGAATGTACGGCAGAAAACGTTATTACCTATAAAAAGTATTTACTGAAGATTACTACTGTGCGGTTCGCATGGTTTAGGGCTTTGGTCTATCGTCCATGTTTTACCGTAATATTACGTATAGCGGGAACCAAACAAAGTGATTCCGTCTGCGCGCTGATTTATTACGAAATATTATACTTAGTTGTAGATAATAGATCAGTAGAAATTCCCAATAGAGCTAACATAATTGTATTAAAAAAACAAGGATCTATGCATAGCCTACATAACCATCAATTTTGCAATATTAGCGTTATAGCCTAATCCACTACAGTAGTGAACGATATGCAACAACACATTGATGCAACATATACTGAAATGACATTGAGTGGAATTAATTTTGTTTTCGATATGTATTATAATATAGCTGAAAGGTAAACATGTTTTCATTGTTTTACTTTTACAAAAATACACTGTAGTATACTTGATGAATTACGGGCAAGTCATCAAGCCACTCCTCCTAAGTAATCTTTCATGGATGTGCAATGCTCTTTGGCTCTATCATCTGCAACGATTGCAGTCGAGGAGTGGTAAGAAAATGTCAACGCTAGCTAGTATTCACATTTCGCAGCCATGAGATGTAATTTGTTTGCTTTAATAGGCAACCAGAACTCGGTTTCACAATGCGTATTCATAGCAAAATATTTGTGATCGCTGTGTGTTTTGGAGTTTTTCTACTTTTGTACTTTTTTGGTGGGAATTCTGCAGACGATCCGCTCTTGAAACAAGTTCAGAAGGGTGGTAACTCTTCTCCATCGTCTTTTCAGTCTGGACACAATGTTGCATCAAAGTTCGCAAATAGAGCTCACAAGGGAATTGCAGTTCGAGCAGAAGAGACACTCAAGGAGCGAAAGAAAGCCAAAACAATCAATAAAGGGGCTAACGTGAATACAAAGAGGTGAGCTTTTTTATCACCAGCAGGGTAAGGAAATTTCCCCCACGCCTGTTTCCATTTTGATGCCAGAAGTAAAATGTGTTCTGCAGTAGTTTAGCGGTCACGTGAAGTAATGGAGTAAATATGATCATAATCTTTGTATTCCAGGACATTACCATTACAAAGCCTTAAACTGTCACGGGATGCTATTGTCTTGTGTATTTATCTTAATGCAGGATCGACAAATCATGCTGTTGCAGGCATTGGCTGGAAGTATCTTATTTCATTAATAACATATCTGCACAACGTAATAAAACCTCACCTTATCTCTAAATGATGAATGTGAACAGTGGCCATCATGGTTTGGATATTTACCTGTTTTGCTAATCATATTAAAAGGCTAAAGGTCACCTTGAAACTTAAATTAATAGTTGTAGCAGTAACTATTTGTTATACTCCATAATATGTTGCAATGCAGGTGAAATAATATATTCAGAAGAATTATATATTGACAGTCGCAGCCAAAATCTTACTCCTGTCAGCCACAATCTTACCGCTCTAATGTGACAGTAATGTGACAGAGAGAGAGAGAATGATAACTTTATTTTGTATCAACACCTTAAAGCAGGGTTTAGACAATTGCTCATGTCTAACTCATGCATAGTTGGACATGTGCTATTTCTGGTCAAGGAATCCTTTTATTATGTCTTCCAGCCTTCTAATTTAAGCACCATTACATCCTTTGTTTCCTTATGTGTTTGAAAGCACCAGTTATTATTAGCCAAAATGTTTTTGTGAAAGCATTTGATTTGCCAGTAGGGAATGTATTTTCTTTCACGACCTGCTTGGAGGTTGTATACACTGTAGTGTTTAGTAGATAAAAGCTATCAAGGCATTGCATTTCTAAAATACCTTATTCTCTCCTGAAACATTATTCGCCAGCATGCATGCGCTGCGCTGATAAGGAAGATGGGGTCGAGGGGTTAGTGATGAGTGTATAAACTATAAAACAGGTTTGGCATATCTACAACAATGAGTGCTGTGGTTAGGGAAGTGGTGTGTATTTCTGCCTGTATAGACCCATACGATATTTCCCAGGTTAAATTTGACCTTTTTTTGTGTCCTCATTCAGTGGTTCTTTAACATGATAATAAAAAAAATATAGTCTATAGGTAAACCCTAAGCAAAACATCTCCAGAGTTATACAAAAACAAAACAATCAATGGAACTAATCTCTGAACTATAAAACAAATCAGAATAAATAAATCAGAATCATTGACTTTTGACAATTCAGTTATTTACTGTATTTGTGGAAAGGTCTAACACTCAAATATATCTGTGACTCACTATCAATATCAAAGTGTGTCCACGCATAGTGTCATTTTTACATGACCGGTTTTAAACTCAGTGGATTTCCTGTCCTGCTCATTTAATAGACAAACATCCCGGTTATTTCTAATCATATAATTTCCTCTTGACACGTCACATAACTTCCTCTGGCAAAAAAAAGAGTTCTAGCTATCTCCTGCTGCCTGTGTTGTACTATGTCAGACTAAATTAATGCTTGTGTTCTGTGTATTAGATTAGACAACGCTTTGCTCAGCTCCCTTGATAAAGCCAAGTAGCCCTCTTCGAGCTAAAGAAATAGCATAACTCTTGCAGAAACATTATGCATAGCTCTAAAAATGTCATCCTTTCTGACTCGGGAGTAGCTTTGCGAGCAGCGCATTGAAAGCATGGCCCTCATCACTAGCAGTTATCTGTACATGTTAGATAGCCCAATTTACTTTAAACAGGAGACCCGATTGTGAAATGTTTGGAAAGTACCAAACC
Organism: Typhlichthys subterraneus; assembly: GCA_027564835.1. Taxonomy (NCBI): domain Eukaryota; kingdom Metazoa; phylum Chordata; class Actinopteri; order Percopsiformes; family Amblyopsidae; genus Typhlichthys; species Typhlichthys subterraneus. The sequence continues at coordinate 6,963 of JAODUH010003421.1, forward strand.
AATACTGAATGCTAAATGATGAGAGAGGGTTAGGGTAACAAATTGAATACAGTGCATCTGGAAATTATTCACATCGCTTCACTTTTTCCACATTTTATGTTACAGATGTATTCCAAAATGTATTAAAATAATTGTTTTACTCAAAAATCAAGAAACAATACCCCATAATAACAAAGTGAAAAAAAGTGTTTGACATTTTTGCACATTTATTAAAAATTAAAAAATTAAGAATCACATGTACATAAGTATTTACAGCCTTTGATCAATACTTTGTTTAAGCACCTTTGGCAGCAATTACAGCCTCAAGTCTTTGAGTATAATGGTAATAGCTTGGCACACCTACATTTGGGAAGTTTCTCCCATTCTTCTTCTTTGCAGGACCTCTCAAGCTCCATCAGGTTGGTTGGGGTGCGTCTATGCATAGCCATGTTCAGATCTCTCCAGAGGTTTTCAATCGGGTTCAAGTCTGGACTCTGGCTGGACCTATCAAGGACATTCACAGAGTTGTCCCGAACCCACTCCTTTATCTTGGCTGTGTGCTTAGGGTCATTGTCGAGTTTGAAGATGAACCTTCTCCCCAATCTGAGGTCCTCCAGGGTGCTCTTGAGCAGGTTTTTTATCAAGGATGTCTCTGTACATTGCTGCATTAATCTTTTCCTTGATCCTGACTAGTCTCCCAGTTCCTGCCGCTAAAAAACATCCCTACAGCATGACGCTGCCACCACCATGCTTCACTGTAGGGATGGCATTGGCCAGGTGATGAGCGGTGCCTGGTTCCTCCAGACATGATGCTTGGCATTCAGGCCAAAGAGTTATATATTTGTTTCATAAGACCATATACTTTTCTTTCTCATGGACTGAGAGTCCTTCAGGTGCCGTTTGGCAAACTCCAGGCAGGCTGTCATGTGCATTTTACTGAGGAGTGGCTTCCGTCTGGCCAATCGACCATACAGGTATGATTGGTGGAGTGCTGCAGAAATGATTTTCCTTCTGGAAGATTCTCCTCTCTCCACGGAGCAATGCTGGAGCTCTGTTAGAGTGACCATAGGGTTCTTGGTCACCTCCCTGACTAAAGCCCTTCTCCCCCGATCGCTCAGTTTGGCCGGGCAGCCAGCTCTAGGAAGAGCCCTGGTGGAAGAGCCCTGATGGAGGCCACTGTGCTCATTGTGACCTTCAATGCTGCAGAAATATTTCTATAGCCTTCCCCAGATTTGTGCCGTGATACAATCCTGTATCAGAGTTCTACAGACAATTTCTTTGACTTCATGGCTTGGTTTGTGCTCTGACATGCACAGTCAAATGTGGTACCTTTTATGTAGACAGGTGTGTGCCTATCCAAATCATGTCCAGTCAACTGAATTTGCTACAGGTGGACTCTAATCAAGTTGTAGAAACATTTAAGGATGATCAGTAGATGCATGTGCCTGAGCTCCATTTTGAGTGTCACGGCAAAGGCTGTGAATACATGTGCTTTATTATCTTTTTTTAAATGTATAATAAATTAGCAAAAATTTCAAACACACTTTTTTCACTTTTTATTATGGGGTATTGTGTTTAGAATTTTGAGGGGGAAAATAATTTTATCCATTTCGGAATAGGGCTTTAACATAATAAAATGTGAAAAAAATGAAGCGCTGTGAATACTTTCCGGATGCACTGTATCTACCAGTGCAAATCATAATTCTAATAAGTTTTCCTATTAACTTTCTTTCCTTGTGGTTTTAAAGTACTTTAAACAATCTGTTTTGTGCTATTTGACTGGTTATAATAATAAAACAATGCTACATGAATGAACAGAACTAAGCTACAACAAATAGAAATATCCCTATATGCACTATAATCACACTGATAGAAATGCCATGCAAAGTGTTATCGTTTTCAGAAGGAAAATGGCCTCAGCATTTCCAATAAGTGTCACCCTTTTTAAAAGCGTTCCAGGCAAATGTCTCGGGCACCTTCTCATTCACACTAGTAGTGTTTCATCACTGTTCTCAGCCATGCAGGAAACCAAGTGGCGCTCTCATACAGTAGGCAGCCTCACATCGCACATGTCGACCTTCACTTCTCTTCCCTTCTGCCGATTCTGTTGTAGAGGCTTCCTTTTAACCCTAGAGCCATTGATTTTATTTCAGTTACCGTTGTTAAAGAATACAATATCCTCTCCACTATTCACATAAGGCCAGTAAACCCTGCGGCAGTTATGGTTCTATATATATTATTATTATTTCTTTTTTGTTTGACTGCAGCTGGCAGCCTTCTTTCCCTAGGGCATGCTAACCATTACATTGAACACGTGGCGTTAAAACCAGACCTCCCCCAGGTCATTTGCATATGTGAATGGAGGGGACAGACTTGGACTAGCACTGTACAAATGTTGTCCTTTTAATAATGTAATGGGGGATAGTCTGTGCTCCTAGTCTGTTTTAGTCTTATATTAATTCCACAGCAGTTCTGCCTCTGCAGAGGGAGAAATTATGTTTTTATTTTTCAGATAGACACTGCTCGTCTTTGAACCTGGGAGAACAAAGCTCAGTGGCAAACAACTACAGAATGGAAGAAGCAGTGTTTGTAGTGTGTGTGTGTGTGTGTGTGTGTGTGTGTGTGTTGGGGGGTATAAAGAACTGAACACTGTAGGCAGGCAGGAATGGATTTGAGGGACATCTTGGCCGCGCACCACGGCAGCCTGTCTGAAGTGGGAAAATAGGTGATGATGCGCTGGTGTCTGGAATGCTCCTCGAGCACGTCCTCATATTTCTGCCACCACTGACGATAGGCCGTTGACACGTCTGCCAAGTGCTTTGGCTTCTACTGGTGACTAAGCAGCAGCTGATGAATGAAGGGGCTAAAGACTTCTTCTACCCCCCCCCCCCCCACCCCCATTCTTACGTCTCTGTGCAGTAAATATAGGAGCGATGGGGTACGGCCTGTTTTGCCGAGGCGTGCCCATACAGAGGAGGTCATGCATCTGGCTGTTGTAGCCTGTGGGAACCGGCTAGATGAGACTCTCACCATGGCCAAATCTGCCCTCCTGTTCAGTATCAAGAAGATCAAGTTTCACATTTTCGCCGAAGATCCCTTGACCTCACAGTTTGAAGAAGGGGTAAGTCACCTTAATCCGGATAACGGCACAATGCATATTTACCCTTGGGTGTTTCACAGACTGCACACCGCAAACAGTGTTTGCCAGCAATAATCTGGATCACATCTTCCCCCTTTATATCATTTATCAGCGGATGTTATTTTGAAAGGCTCTTACTCTTGCTTTTAATGTAGGACTTGTTAAACGCTCGCTCTGTAATAGATGGCATCAAGATCAGCTGTTTTAACGGTGCCTATCTGACTCGTTCTAATGTAGAACAGGCATCTGAAGGTTTTATCTCAAGGTTAGGGCATAAATTATATCGCCAAGGCATTCTGCTGTACTGTGTAGAATATCAAAAGTCACCTTGGCTGAGGCACCCAGTAAGTCTTTGATTAGTTCCATTCATGTTGTAATTAGCCTCAGTCTATTCATTGTTGCTTTAATTAAGTTACGTGAGCTACGTTTTAAATCTGACACCTAAATCTACCTAAATGTGCCATTCTGTGTACTGTACCCATAGAAGTATATAAGAACTGTAACTATGGAAAAACTGATTACATGGGAAGTTTGTACTACTGAGCCTTAAATGTAGGGTTGTCATTCTTGAACGTTTGCTAACTTTGAGCTCAAAACACACTTCCTGAGAAGCTCCGCCCCACACATTGAAACGCATTGCTTAGCCAAGAGGCATTGTTGTTGTGAGCAGTATTCGCCACTGTGTGTTCCTATTTACAGAGCCAGGACTGTGTTCTACCAGATTATTTTTTCAGAATGCACAGAGAGCAGTAACCTAGCAAAATACAAGGAGATATTTGGTGAATTTGACAAAGTGCAGTCTGATTTACTTAGCTTACAATATCTGACTATACCTAATGTAATGGCCAACAATGACATTCTGGATACAGTATGTTAGATTTTGTTCCTGTGGCAGGTGTGTGCATGTGTTTGTGCACACCTACCATGTGGGCACAAATGTTGCCAAATGCTTGGGTGGTTTAACTGGGTTTGGTGCCAAAATGTTGAAACTAAATGGCTGAAATTGTAGAGGGCAATAACCTAACAAGGTAGAAAATTCTAATATAATTATTATAATTATATTATTATTCCGCTAATGGTGGCATGCATGGTGGTGCATGGTTGGTGGGCTGGATTATGGGTGGGTGTGTGCCCTGGCCTGCCGTGCCTGGGGGTTTAGCTGGGGGGAGCTGGTCCATTTAATCACCTGCCCAGTGTCTGTGTTCGTTGATGCGCTCCTGGTGCCACATCCTTGGGGGTCTGGGGTATGTTGGTGTGTAGGCTCGTTCTGTCAATGTCTTCGGG
>JAODUH010003422.1:0-11363 GCA_027564835.1 Typhlichthys subterraneus
TTAGTTGAGTTTTTTCTCTTTTAGTGGATGTGCAGCATGTCTATGTTGCTTTATTTTTAGAACACTTTTTTTTCATGGGTTTAGCGACGGGTGCTAAAGTCCCCTTCGGCGGGTACTTTAGGAATGTACAGGTTAATCAATGGTCAACTACATACCCTCCAGAACACTAAGGTCATCTGACAGTGGGTACTGAAAGTTTTTAGTAAGAGCAATAAGAAAATCAGCAATGCATCCTTTATTAACTATGCCCCCAAGCTATGGAACTCACTGCCTATAGCTATCAGGGAATCCGGCTCAGTAAATAGCTTTAAAAAAAAATTCAAATTAGCTTTTAGCTAGCTTTTAACCGCAATACTCTGCGCTGCTAAACTGCTACAGAAAATGGTGACTGTTGTATATCTTAATATGCTGTTATCTTATTTTATTTACTACTTAATTTTAGTTGTTATGCTATTTCAGTATCATATTATGTAAAAATCTCATGGAAGGCCTGGTCGCCGTACCGGTGTCGTGGCGGGAAAAAGACCTGTGGCAGGCCTGTTTGGAACAGTGATCACAGAGACAAATTGTTGTCTGTGTATCAATCCCACCGAACAAGCATAGTCTGTAGTTGTCTGGTGAATATACATGCAGGGTCTGTATATCTAAAGCTATACAGCAAATGCTGTACGAGGGAGTCTTGGTAATTCCTACTAACTGAGGTTAGTGGTTACAAGAGGATATAACCATCCATTAAAGACATGTACTTATAACCAAACTACTACTGGAATATGCACGTTCTCCACCAGATAAGCATGGCACTATACGCATGGTGCTGACGTTCTGACATAGCAACAAAAAGGATAAGGTTTTATTTTATATATTTCTATAATCTGATTAATTTAACCATTTTTATTAACGTATGTCATTTCAGTATAATGTTATGTATATTTATTGTATTCCTTTATGCACCTGTTTTTACATTTTTTTAAATCTTATTCCTTTAACTATTTTTGTTACATTTTTTCTCTGTATTTCTTAATGGCAAGCACTAGTGTGCAGTATTCCCTCTCTCTAAAGCACTTAGAACTGCAATTCTGTATGAAGTGCTATATAAATAAAAAATATATATATTATTATCATTTGTATTCATGTTTTACATTACATCATAAATATGTTTTATTATGTTTATGTGGCTTTAATACTTATATTATATGTAATGTCATTATATTATAGTTTGTATTCCTGTTTATTTCATTTCAATCGACCATTTCATTCTTTATTGTTTTTATTTCTTTAATTGTAAAGCACATTGAGCTGCAAACCCCTTTATGAAAGGTGATATATAAATAGTATTATTATTATAAAGTTTGTGTTCTTTTCGTAACTTGTCAACTATGTTTTTGATATGATATCTTAAGCCTGCGTTTAGTATTCAGTTACTATATTTCAGACAGTTCAACCAACTATAAAATAGTTCACATTCATTGAAAGTCAATTCAAAAACATTACTCTTTACACTCATGTAACTCACCTGGTAAGTTTGCAAAAAAAAAAGAAAAGGTTTATTAATAAATATCAAAAAGAAAGAAACCCTTAACGTATTTATCGAATTCCAAACAGACTAGCTGCTTCACTTTGTAGGCTACCGTTCTGAACAATCAGAGTAACCTTTGTCCTACATTCTTCAAGCGCTGCAGTAGTGCGTTTAGTAAAGCCCTAGTTTATATGGGTATTACTTTGTTGTTAAAGGTATCAGAACTCTTTTACAATTTCACAATAAACACAATTATAAATGACACAATTTAATTTGCCTGTGAGAGTGAAAGCATACCTGAGTGAATTTATAGCAGTTCAGACGTATGCGCTTTTGCGCTTTGTCTCCATTTAGGCGCAGTAGAAGGCTTTGCTCTGTCCCATTTAGGAAATAACATTTAACATTTATCACTCGAGAAAAACGTCGCCCCAGCTCTAACCACGGGTGAGCCCATGTGGAGAGATTTGACAGTGGCTTGAGTGTAAAGAGGTTGAGAGAGTTGAAAGAGGAGTGTCGTAAGATGAACATCTTAGGGCGGAGCCTAATACAAATAAAGCAATGTTTCCACCAGGGGCAAACATAAGTTTTACCTCCAGTAAAGAGTACGTATCGACAAGCGGACAGCGCGTTTTCCTTCCTTTTCCAGTAAAACCGGGACAATACAAGCTTGTAACTTGTTCTTGTGCACTTGAAGATATTTGGAGCCGGGGTTTATTATACCAAGCATAACCATGCACATCGCAAGGAGACACTTGTATCAGTGTTTTACTGCTATTAACCCTTTATAGGGCACTCATTGAAATACTTAGAAATTCAAAATGTCAACCCTAGAGTGGAGGATATTACAAAACATTATTACTGTTGTCACTTTTTTCAAAATGTAACATTGTTATGCTGCAAATCAAGGTCAAAGCCATATGTTTTTTTCTCCAAAAAAGTGTATATATTAGAAAAACACACGAACTTAAAATTTATATTAAAAACGTTAAAATATTTAAGAATATTTATTAATGATATATTTGTACTTATTATTTAAGAACATTTTAAACTTTTGTCCACTTAAATTAGTATTTGATTTGTATTTATTATTTTTTTTTTTTTCACATGTCAAAGTCCAGTCCAGTCCCTTGGGTAACTGCTTATAAAAAAGAATTGTAATTACTATGTATGTCTTACTAAACACAAAGAGCTTTTTTAAAAAAAAATACACGCCTTATATGATCAAATATGGTGCCTTTATTTTTCATCCATCGATCCATCTTCTACTGCTTATCCGGAGTCAGGTCGCGGAGGCAGCATTTCCAGAAAGGGACCCCAAACTTTCCTTTCCCGAGCCACATTAGCAGGCTCTGACTGGGGGATCCCGAGATGTTCTCAGGCCAGGAAAACCCAGGACTCCACCTAGTCCTGGGTTTTCCCCGACGCCTCCTCCCAGACGGGAGGAACACCTTCCAAGGAAGGCACCCAGGGGGCATTCTTACTAGATGCCCGTACCACCTCAACTGGCTCCTTTCGACGCAAAGGAGCAGCGGCTCTACTCCGAGTTCTTCACGGATAGCTAAGCTTCTCATCCTATCTCTAAAGGAGACGCCAGCCACCCTTCTGAGAAAACCCATTTTTGCCTCTTGTACCCGTGATCTTGTTCTTTCGGTCATGACCCACCCTTCAAGACCATAGGTGAGGTTAGGAACGAAAATTGCCCGGTCGATCGAGAGCTTTGCCTTCCGGCTTAGCTTTCTTTTCATCACAACGGTGCGGTAAAGTGATTGCAATACCGCTCCCACTGCTCCGATTCTCGGGCCAATCTCCCGCTCCAATGTCCCCTCTCTCACGAACAAGACCCCGAGGTACTTGAACTCATTCACTTGGGGTAAGGACTCATTCCCCACCTGGAGTAGGCACTCCATTGGTTTCCTGCTGAGAACCATGGCCTCAGATTTTGCAGTGCTAATCCTCATCCCAGCTGCTTCCCACTTGGATGTGAACTGATCCAGTGAGTGCTGGAGGTCACATACCGATGATGCCATCAGGACCACATCATCTGCAAAAAGCAGCGATGAGATCCCCAAGTCACCGAACCGCAAACCCTCCCCACCATGACTACGCCTTGATATCCTGCCCTTGAATATCACAAACTGGATTGGTGATAAAGCGCAGCCCTGGCGGAGACCAAGCACAACCTGAATCGAGTACGATTTACTGCCGGGAATCCGCACAGCTCACGCTTTGAATTGGATTGCACTTAACAGAGACCCTACAACACCTCCCACAGTATCTTCTGGGGGACCCGGTCATACGCCTGTTCCAGATCCAGAAAACACATGTAGACCGACCGGAAGGGAATACTCCCAGGCAAGAGTAAAGAGCTGGTCCGTTGTTCCACGACCAGGATGGAATCTGCATTGTTGTTCTTCAATCTGAGGTTTGACAATCGGCCGAAACTTCCTCTCCAGCACCGTAGAGTAGACTTTACCAGGGAAGCTGAGAAGTGTGATGCCCCTGTAGTTGGCACACATCCTCTGGTCCCCCTTTTGGAAGAGGGGAACCACCACCCCAGTCTGCCACTCTTTTGGCACTATCCGCGACTTCCACGCAATGTTGAAGAGGCGTGCCATCCAAGACATCCCCTTCACATCCAAAACTTTTAGCATTTCTGGACGGATCTCATCTATCCCTGGGGCTTTGCCACTGTGGAGTTGTTTGACTACCTCAGTAACCTCCCCCAGGGAAATTGATGATGATCCCCCATCAGCCTCCAGCTCTGTTTCCACCATAGACAGTGTGCCAGTCGGATTCAGGAGTTCCTCAAAGTGTTCCTTCCACCGCCCAATTACTTCCTCAGTTGAGGTCAACAGAGTCACATCCTTACTGTACACAGCTTGGCTGGTTCCCTGCTTCCCCCTCCTGAGGTGGCGGACGGTTTTCCAGAAACACTTTGGTGCTTACCGAAAGTCTTTCTCCGTGGTTTCTCTGAACTTCTCCCACACCCACTTCTTTGCATCTTCTATGGCAGATGCTGCAGCCCTTTGGGCCAGTCCGTACCCAGCAACCGCCTCTGGAGACTTCCGGGACAACATGTCTCGAAAGGCCTCCTTCTTCAGTCGGACGGCTTCTCTGACCACTGGTATCCACTACGATGTTCGAGGATTACCGCCCTTTGAGGCACCTATGACCTTGAGACCACAGCATTCCGCAGTGGAAGTTTTGAACATTGCCCACTCAGGTTTAATGTCCCCAACCTCCACAGGGATGCCAGAGAAGCTCAACCAGAGGTGTGAGTTGAAGATCTCACAGACAGGGGCCTCCTCCAGACGTTCCCAGTTCACCTACACTACCTGTTTGGGCTTACCAGGTCTGTCCAGAGTCTTCCCCCACCCCTTGACCCAACTCACCACCAGATGGTGATCAGTTGACAGCTCTGCCCCTCTCTTCACCCGAGTGTCCAAAATGGTTCCTCCCATGAGTGGTGGGCCCATATGATGGAGAGGGAGGCACCACGTTACTTTTTCGGGCTGTGCCCAGCTGGGCTCCGTGGCAAACCCAGCCACCAAGCGCTCACCGGCGAGCTCGCCCTCTGGGCCAGGCTCCAGACGGGGGCCCCGCTAACTCCTTCTCTTTTAAAGATCTTCATGGGGGTCTTCTGAACCATTCTTAGTCTGGCCCTTTACCTGAGACCACTTTTCATAGGGAGACCCTACCAGGAGCACCAGGCTCCAGATAACACAGCCCTAAGGGTCATAGGGGCACCGAAACCTCTCCACCACGATAAGGTGATATATCCCGGAGAGGGTTCATTTTTCATGAACAGATTTAATAAATGTATTGAAATCCTATTCAAACAACGACAATCTAATCATGCAGCAAAACTATTCAACTGTATAATGTGTGAGTTTAATCGACTTTCCAATTACTAATTTCAATGTTATAACTGTAGATGTCGGAGTAGGTAGGAGCGCAAAAGCGTATTTTTGCAATTCCGAAAGTACACAAGTGGAAATTCTCCGGGCAACACCTGATTGGTCAGATGCCTTGGTGTAACTAACTAATGTAGCCTGATTTTCTGTGAATGGCTGAGAGAAATTCATGTGTTAATACTACCTCACAGAGAAGTGTGGCAGCGCTGTTTTGACTGTTCAGGAAAGTGACCAAATATTAAGTTGTACATCAATGAATGTTTTGGTGCTATATGTTATTTATATTAACAATTACTTATTAACTGCTTTTGCTGTAATTATGTATGTATATTTATAGCCTATATGTAGTATTATTATTATCATCATCATCATTGTTATACCACTATTATTGCAATTATTGTTTTATCTCTTCATATATTCATGTTTTGTACTAGGCACAGCCTGTTTTTTTTCTCACACACAAAGCAGCGTTGTGGCTGGCCTATAGCTACAGTCTGTCCCCTGAATGCAAAACATGCCAAATAAAGGATTATAAACTATTTGTCACACACACATAGGCGGCGCCAGGGAGAGGCTTACAGGTGCTATAGCTACCCCTAGGATCACCATAGCCCCGTAGCACCCCCAAGAATTTTCTGTCGTTTATTTATAAAACAAGTTTTTGTTAATGTGTGAATTCTAGACGATAATTTACATTAGAGAAAAAAAAATGTTTTAAAACAAATTACTTCGAGACATAAATCCAGCACAGGTGAAAATGTCTGTTTCTCAATTCCATAAACACTATGTACGTATACTTGTGTTCTTGAGAGGTACGTTCTTGCCAAGTGTCCTTCTGAGAATGGTCTTGCAAGACCGCGAGGACAGATCTAGATTGAGATGCATATTCTTGGCTATCGTTCTTGGTTATTGTGCAATACCTTGGGCTACGGGATGACAATTAACACTGGTACCAGTATTATCAACGTAAAATTGTATACGCTTTTGAGCGCTTGATAGCCGACATGGTATCATGGCTGTCCCGGTCTGTTAGCGGGACCTCACATCTACGATTTCGTTGTAGCAAATGTTAAACTAGACTCCAAGTTAAAACAAGTATATGCTCACTTCAAAAACTCTTAAAAACAGCATTTTGTGACACATTAACAGTAGTATTTAGAAAAGTATAGCTAGTATTGTTGTGTGTTTTCTCGACTGACATTGCCGCTTGTTGATTCGGAATGCAGTCTGGGATATTCCGCTGACAAGTTCACACACAAGTCACCACTGGATGCATCCTTGGTAAAAACCATTAATCGAGAACACTTCCTGGTATTTTATCCGTTCTTGGCTAGATGCTAACTTGTGAACTGGAACAGTACTTGGCTGTGAATGATGACGCTTCACAAGTCCGCAAGAACAGAAAAGAATGCATATTGAGAAACAGCTACTATTCGCCAATGAGCATAGCACACATTGAACTTTTGACCTTACTTCCGCAGTAACGTATTTTACAAAGATATTTGGATGTAGAATATTTTTTGGCCATTAGCAAAGTGAGTGTAACATTCTTTAGCAATGGATTGGATTTTACTTCCTTTAATGTCAACATGTGGATACTATCAAAACCTGCAAATGAAACAGAGAGAGTGAACCTGTCACAACAACAAGCAGATTGTTTTGTTATGAAGATTTCTAATGGTGAGTGCAATTTCCTCCTCTGTTGGAAATGTAGAAATTTGCAACTGTTGTGGTTGAGATACAATTTCTGCCTTAAACCACCAAATAAAAGGGTCTTCTGCGTTCACACATACGCAAATGAAAAACTGGACTGTAGGTGATGGACCGCCGCCTTTTGATGCAAAATTCATAATCAAGTCTCCTCCATTCCACCCTGCCTCGCTAAGAAAACTTAAGCCAATTGCCTTCTGTGGTCAACCACACACACGTCCTAGCTGTTCGTTGAGGCAGCAAATTTAGCGGTCAAAGTTCACCAGTGTTGAACTCTAGTTCAGTGAAGATGCGATTTTGCTTCGCCAAAAGGAAGTGAATGTTTTATTCGCACCTTCGCTGGCATTGAATGGTAGTGAACGGAAGGCGAATATTGGCAGCTGTCAATTTCGCGCATGTGTGACCTCTTCTGCAAATATGAGCCCTACTGTATGAGAGCTGCAGCGATGATTGAATAAACCCAGCTGGTTGGCTGGTATTTGAAATTGAAATATGTGCGGTGGGATAATCAGTTTTATTGTGCTGTTGTTTCGGCATTTTAGTGCAAAAAAACATGAATCAATCTCTCTCTCCCTCTGCGGAGCAGGTTAGTGTATCTGCTGTGTGTGTAGGCTAATGTGTGTCAAGGTAAAGGGAAACATTTCAGAGCAGTCACTGAAACTTTGAGCTACCCCATAGCACCAGCAAAATATCTGGCACTGCCACTGCACACACACACACACACACACACACACACACAAATACCATTTACATATTTGATGATTTCTTAGAATTGAGAGATGTCTTGGCATAACATACTGGGGCATTACCTTTCACATTTAGCACACTTCAATTGACTATCACATGGGCAATGCTTTATGGCAGTTCTAGTGGGTTATATATAGTTGTTTAGTAACAGAATATCCTAGATGAAATCAGCACATTTGATACCTACTGTAAGGCAACTAAGGTTAGGCATATAGAGCATACTTAGGCAACAATCTTTTTCTGCTTTACTGAACTTTTTACCGCTCATATAAGTTGAATGCTGTTGTGGGTATTCTCAGGATGTTGGCTGGAGTCTCCCTTAGAGACAGTGGTGTAGTCTAGTTTTTTGTAGTAAGTATACTGTGATTTTCCCCTCCCAGCCTCATACTCCCCCATACCAGGGTGATACGCCATCACCACCACACAAACTTACTGTATGCATATGCATCTATAATTGGGAGCATTCTGAAATAGGCCTACTGCTTGTGTTAAACATGTCAATGTATAAGGGTTAACAGCCAATGCCATTTACAGCTGGGAAGACAGGAATGATTTTGAAACGTTTAGTGTTTCACCATCTAACTCAGCCAGTTAAGAGATATATGTAGCAATAGATTTTATATGAATATGGTACCTTTAGCACAGGTTTTATTAGCTGGCAACTAATAACAATAATGGAAAACTGGGCTTATCAGTGGTGGTATTTAAAAATAAACGTGTCCAGTTCTATCACCAACACCATTCATTACTGAATAAGCCTATTATTACTGTAAGGTCTGGTCTATAGGCCTATTAACCTATTCAGTAGGTCTACAGATCGTTGGCACGTCTAGACTTTTTATGTGCTTTGCAGAGTAAACAGCCAGGCTATAACCTGCGCACAAGGAGAAATGCACTTGGAACTGCTCAATCGCTCATTTGTTGGTATTTATTTGGCCTTAATACAACATAAGATAAAACAATTAGTAATTTAGCAAACTTCAGGTTCCCTCCATGTTAATGTCTGCGGTTTTGTCGCGCTGGGACGTTTCTGTAAACGTGCGGGTTACCTAGCTGGCATATGCACCGACCGCGGTCTGGCTGCAGTGGAAAAGAGATTCTGCAGCTCCCTGTTGCGTATATAAAGCTTACGTTTCACATGCAATGTGTCGAATACATTTTCTTTTCTGCTAGCGGGAGTCTGTTCTTCAAACACAGGTAGTGCAGAGTCCTCGTTGAGACGTGAATATGCGCTGTGCTGCTCTATGCCTCTCGGTGAGAGAAGCGCAAATTTCTTATAATGTGAAGGCGCAACCGTTTATTATATGAATATGTAACCAAGATCTGAATTAAAATGAGAATAACGATCACATCAACAGATCATTTAATTTCAGGGTTTGGTAGCGGTATACTACCTGATGTCCTTTTTTATAAAAGTAAAAGAACTGGACCGTATCTGTTAATTATTATACAAAAATACAAAGGAAACTTACACAATTTAAGATAATAATTATGTCACCGTCCCTTGTTTTCGGAAGTATGTATATTAAAAACAAAAACATTTTTCTTGTCTCTGTTTTCTCCAAGTGTGAGGGAGCTACGAACGGCAGGAAGACGGCAAAAAGTTTAAACATTTTAACTTTCGGCAACCGGCATGCTGTTTGCCGTTGCTGGTGTCTGCATTTTTTTGCCGCCGACCACTGATTTTGCCGTCCTGCTCTCGTCCGCTAACATGATATCCAGTTTGCAGTCTGGGAGGGGTCCAGGTAGCATCCTTACCATCTGGTAAGGATGTACCAGATGGATGTGCCCGTACCACCTCAACTGGCTCCTTTCGATGTGAAGGAGTAGCGGCTCTACTCTGAGATCCTCATGGATAGATGAGCTTCTCACCCTATCTCTAAGGGAGAAGCCAGCCACCCTCCTGAGAAAAAACAATTTCGGCCGCTTGTACCCGTGATCTTGTTCTATCAGTCATGACCCACCCTTCATGACCATAGGTGAGGGTAGGAACAAAAATTGCCCGGTAGATCGAGAGTTTTGCCTTCCGGCTCAGCTCTCTTTTCGTCACCACGGTGCAATAAAGCGATTGCAATACCGCTCCCTCTGAGGCGGACCAAGATGGCGGCTCGGTGGAAGGTGTGTTTCTGAACACTCCTGGGTAGTCGAGAGGTTTTGTGTATGAACAACCACTTTTACCCTTTATAAATTGGAACACAGAAGAGAATTACCTAGTCGTTCTTTTCTGATAATATCTGAATGGGAAAAAGAAAGGGAAAAAAACGAAAATCACCTATTATTTTGCCGAGAAACATGGAGCTTTCCAAGCTAACGGATGAAGTTACTATCGGTAGCAACAATGAAGATCCAGCTACATCTTTGTCTCCATCCACTTCTGAGAGCCAATTATTGGAAGTTGATAACTGGTTTGAAAATAATCCCAAAGTACAGATGGACACTCTCTTTATCCCACTTCCTGATACACCACTGAAACCACCAAAGGAAAAATCCAAACGCATTGACAATGAAATCTCTGATGAAATACTAGCGGCCATACATGCGTTATCTGCGAAACACAATGATACATTCCAGAAAGTAGCAATAATTGAAAAAACGACCGAAACAACCTCAAAACAAATACAAGAACTAACCCAAACTATACAACAATTGACAACATACATGGCTAAACAGAAACAAGATACGAAACGCATAGAAAAAGAGATTCACTCATTGATAATAGAAAACAAATCTCTTAAACAAGAAATAGCTGAGTGTCAACGTTACAGCCGAAAATGGTCATTGAAGTTACACGGGGTAAAGGAAGGTGAAGGGGAGGATGTTAGATCGTTGGTAATCGACATATTTGGGAAAATGGCTCCAAATCTACGTGCTCAACTGAAAGAAGGTATAGACATTGCTCATCGCATTGGTCAAAGAAGACATGAAGGCTCCCACAGATCAATTGTAATTGTATTTGTGCTACGCCGTCTACGTGATCAAATTTGGAGAGATGCCAGGGGCTCAAGATTCTTGCTGGACAACAGTCTTCGACTATCAGATGCCTTGTCACCGGAGGACCGTGCAGCACGTGAGAAACTTTGGCCCATATTAAAAAAAGAAAGAGAAGATGGTAAAAAAGCATATTTCCGGGGTCCTTTTTTATTCATCAATGGAAAAATTGTGAATTCCCCTAAGATATCTTAAACATCCTGTCATCCCGTTATCTAGATTATTTATCTGTTGGCTTCTATTCTATAAACATCTATTGTTTTTCCTTGAACAGTTATCTGCTCTAGCTAGCCTTATCTTAGCTACATAAGTACATGTAGTCTACAAATATATTTTTCATTTGAAAATTGAAAAGGTTTCCAAGTTTAGAAAAAGAGAAGGGGAAAGAATTAACTTTTCTTAAGTTTCATAAGTAATAGAGAGTACTCTTCTGTGTTCCAATGATTCTCTAATTGTTCATCACTACCTCATTTGAGAAGTATCTAACT
>JAODUH010003423.1:6756-26579 GCA_027564835.1 Typhlichthys subterraneus
TGTGCGTGCGTGTGTGTGTGCGTGTGTCTGGCTTATTTCATAGAACACTGATCCCACCCCAAATATGAAGATATTTTTACGAATCTGTAAGGGTTAGGCTTGTTGTCTAAATCTCTCTCTCTCTCTGTCGCACATGCACACGCAGGCACGCTCTTTCACACACACACACACACACACACACACAGGAAAATTCAGCTCACCAGAATGTCAGAATTAAAAATGCAGAGGCATCCCTAGTGCATTTGTGTGTGTGTGTGGGTGAGTGTGTGTGCATGTGTGCATGTGTGCATGTGTGGGTGAGTGTACACACAGTTACACACAGGTCTGTGTTTTAATTTGTTTTATTGCCTTGTTCACTGGGGAAACCAAAGGCAGATGTAAACGTTTATGTGTATGTGTGTGTGTGTGTGTGTGTGTGTGTGCGAGTAGGTGTGTGTGAGCAAGAGAGGCTGATTATACAGCAGCATGCACACACACACACACAAACAAACGGTGACCTGAGTCCTTTGTTCGTTTATGTAGCTTTGTGTGTGTGTGTGTGTGTGTGTGTGTGTGTGGGCGCTGTGTGTTTGCGCGTCTGTGTGTATGTGTGTGCGCTTATTCCACTGTTGCCAACATAGCTGTGTCAGTCTGAGCAACAGAATATAATCATCATCATCCTCATCATCATCATCATCATTTTCCCTTGGGTGACCATGGTGGTTATTTACAGCTTGTATTCATCATAGGAGGAGGGCAGTCTTTTCAATGGCAGAGTTCTTCCACTCTTCCAGGGTTCCCCATAACACATAGACACTGTGATGGACATGTGATTTGTCCCATCATGAGCCTCAGATTAAGTTCCAGACTGTTTGAAAATAGTTCCACATTTTACGATGACTGGAGACATTCTACTCAGATATTACGTATGCATGTAATCACTACTCGTACAAATGGAAACACCCTGCCTGTAATGGTACCACTATCTGCAGTGCTACAAATATAACATGTATACCCTGCACATTGAAATACACATGACTTAATGACATAATGAGACTAGACGTTACACAAAATTGCCAGCGCACTATGACATACCTCTAAATTAATGGGTGAAATCATGTTCTACTCTACAGCAGTTCTACTTCAGCAAAACTTGAAACTTTATTGGGCTAACTTCATGAGCTGGTATTTACACACACACGCACATGCACACACATGCACACACACACACACACACACACACACACACACACACGAGAGAGAGAGCGGAGGAGTGACGCAAAAGAGGAATCCCTCGCCACAGCGCTTTCTGAGACACTGTCATTGCCCACACACATAGAGGGTTGACTCACTGCAGGTGCCCACCGGTGTGTGTGTGTGTGATGTCTGCTGGATCGATCCAACCTACCTCCACCTGTCATGTTGCCTCTCTCTCTCTCTCTCTCTCTCTCTCTCTCCCTCTCCCTCTCTCTCTCATTTAATTGCACGCCACGTCTCTCTCTGTAAGAAAGAAAAGGAAACTGAATCTGTAATCCAAATGATAAATGAAGACATGTATGAAAATATTAAAATACAAAACCTTTTACAGAAATGCTTGTATATTTCATTATGTCAATGTAAAATGTAAAATGGTTAATTTCTTTTACATTTATTGCAAATAAATCACATTTGCATCAAAAACTATGTTACAGTAGTGTCTAACCCTTCATACTGTAGCTATGGTATACATTATTACAGTATACTACAATATTCAATTTCTGCTTTTTGCAAACCTCCCTCCAGGTAGGTAAAATACACTATATTGCCAAATGTTTTGGGATGCCTGCCTTTACGTGCACATGAAGGTGATTGACATCCCATTCTTAATCCATAGGGTTTAATATGGAGTTAGCCCACCCTTTGCAGCTATAACAGCTTCAACTCTTTGGGGAAAGCTGTCCACAAGGTTTAGGAGTATGTTCATTGGATTTTTTGACCATTCTTCTAGAAGCGCATTTAGAGGTCAGGCATAGAGAAGGCCTCTGCTCCAATTCATCCACAAGGTGTTCTATCATCCATGTATTTTTATGCACAGGTGCGCAGTCATGTTGGAACAGGAAGGGGCCATCCCCAAACTGTTTCCACAAAGTTGGGAGCATGAAATTGTCCAAAATGTCTTGGTATGCTAAAGCATTAACAGTTCCTTTCACTGGAACTAGGGGGCCAATCCCAACCCCTGAAAAACAACCCCACACCTTAATCCCCCTCCGCCAAACTTTACACTTGGCACAATGCAGTCAGGCAAGAGCCGTTCTCCTGGCAAAAGCCAAACCCAGACTCGTCCATCAGATTTCCAGACAGAGAAGGGTGATTCGTCCCTCCAGAGAACTCGTCTCCACTGCTCTAGTGTCCAGCGGCAACGTGCTTTACACCGCTGCATCCGATGCTTTGCATTGCACTTGGTGATGTAAGGCTTGGCTGCAGCTGCTCGGCCATGGAAACCCATTTCATGAAGCTCTCGACGCACTGTTCAAATCCGAAGGCCACATCGAAGGCCACATGAAGATTGGAGGTCTTTAACTATTGACTGCAGAAAATTGGCGACATCTGTGCACTGCGCCACAGCATGTGCTGACCCCGCTCTGTGTGGCCTACCACTTCGTGGCTGAGGTTCTGTTGTTCCCAATCGCATCCACATTATTATAATACCAGCAACAGTTGACCGTGGGATATTTAGTAGTGCGGAAATATAACGAATGGACTTATTGCACAGGTGGCAACCTATCACAGTACCACGCTTGAATTCAGTGAGCTCCTGAGAGCGACCCATTCTTTCACAAATGTTTGTGGAAGCAGTCTGCATGCCTATGTGCTTGCTTGATTTTATACACCTGTAACCTTGGAAGTGATTGGAACACCTGAATTCAATGATTCAGAGGGTGTCACAATACTTTTGGCAATATAGTGTCATCCTAACTCTGTTAGAGCTACATCATGTTTATGGGGACAGGATGGTCTAGTGGTCTGTGTGTTGGACTACCAGCTGGAAGGTTGTGGGTTCGAACACCTGTGTTGACCTACCTGTAAGCATCCTTGAGCAAGATGCCTAACCCCCTAACTGCTCCTGGTAGTTGGTTGCACCTTGCATGGCAGCAATCGCCATCAGTGTGTGAATGATGAGGCAATTCTGTAAAGCGCTTTGAGTGGCCGGAAGGTTAGAAAAGTGCTATATAAATGCAATCGACGCCAAAAGCAAAGTTAAACTTTGAAAAAAAGTCAGTGATATATTTATGAAAAGTCAAACACATGTCACTCATGGAAATTGATATCACCTCTACTCCTCAGATGATGGACAAACTCACTCACACAAAGAGAGAACTCTGTGGTGTGTGTCATGTGTACAAATCGTTATCTCTGTGTTTCTCAGGAGAGTTTGGAGTGCATTATGTAACAGCCCAGAAGACTGATGCACATGCACACAACACACAGACGGGCACACACACGCTGTAAACTAGTTGCTAAGACATGCTGAATGTTCAAAGCTGTAAGGTTAATGTGAAACTCACTAGGTGATGACTTACACACACGCATACATACACACCTGTGCTTAGTTTGCGTTTTGTTTGAAGTCGTTAGAAGGTTAAGTCATACGATCCTGAATCCTGCTGGAGGTGAGAAGTTGTTGCCCGTAAACACATCCCCACTGTATAGGCAGGTGTGTCTGCGTGCATGCCCTGCATCCAACCATCTGTCGGGGATGTGCGTTCAAACAGAACCATGGTCGAGCTTTAGTCATTCTTTACGTAATGGAAATACCTGGTCTGGTTTAACACACTGTCGGTCAGGAGCTGCCAGCCACCAGGTCAAAGGTCAGAGTGACCAGACGCTGTATGTGACTCTGTAGGGGTACAAGCCTAGAGGTCTGAAGCAGAGAGATAGAGAGAGAGAGATAACCAGACCTGATGTGACCTGAGGTATGTGGTGTGGCTCCAAACATCTGCCTACAGATGTGCATTCACATTGCCTCGGGACGTATTTGCATACTTCATGTAATCCCTTACTAGTGCATCATTAAAACAAGCTGGCCGGCCCATGCTTTTAAACTCAAAACAAACCAGCCCTAGCTCATAATAACAATGTGTACAAGAAAGAATTTAACGTAGCGTGAAGATGCAGCGCTAACCTACACCTTCAGTGACTGAGGGCAGTCTGTGTGTCTTGCTCAAGGGCAATTTGGTCTTACATATTATAACTACTGTATGTATGCACCAACGGCTGCAAGTATATCTTATTTTGGCCTAGTTTTGCTGTTGATCTTTTCATCTGAGGTGTAGGTGATGTGAAAATATTGTTCCTGTCACAACTGGGATTCCACTTGGATTGGTAATAAAGATAAATAATTGTCATTTAATTTAACATGTAAACTAGAGATATGGCACAATTGTCAAAATATCTGTACAATTCTCCCTTTTATTTATTTGTTTGTTTGTTTACGCCTGTTCTGCTCCCTCAATGGTTCTGCCTATTTTCCCCTATATGGTCTGTTTCCTGTTTCCTCTCTGTCCTCTCTGGGCTATCTTCAAGACATATTGGAACTGAGTTTTCATCCTGGAGTGTTGTGATCTTTCAGCTGCTCCTGACGTGGCAGTCCCAAGTGAGTATCATTTGCTTTCTCAACAGTGTCATAGTCACGCCCATAGTTCCACCAGCAATCTCTGTCTCCTGAGTGCGCATGCCGTACATCTCCTCTAGTCTATAGTGTGCCGTATTATACTGTAGCTTTCAGAGCTTTCTGCTGTCAGTTTCCCTTGCCTATATGTCCTGTTCATGCTATATGTTTGAGTTGACCATTACATCTACATTTGCGTCTACGTTGGTTTCGTGGTTCCGCATGGTCACGTCAATACTAAGTAATAGTCGCTAGTCCATCCTTAATTGTCTGTATTTTTATCAACAGCGTGCAGCATGAGTCTCTTGTAAGAGATGTAAATGGTTGGATGCCATCATTTTGATTAATTACTTTTCGCTTTATAATGTAATTTATTCGTAACGCACTAGCTGTTAAATGGCTTCAAATCTGCATTTGCATCTACATTGGTTTCCTGGTTCCGCTTTGTGAATCATACCACAAATTAAATGCAATTTAAAACATGTTAATTTTGATATTATTAATATTAATCATGACTTTCAGCTGAAATATAATACAATACAGAATAAATGAAATAATATATGTCAAGTACACATTAATTTACATAAAATTAATTATACCAAAATTGACAAATAACAAAAGAGAGAGCGTGACAAAGGTCACAAGGTCACAGCAAAAATCTTCAGCCCTGCAACGCACACACACACAGACAGACAGACAGAGTGACACACATCTGCTGCCAGTCAGCAGCGGGTGTCAAACGTGTTAAAGTGGGTGTGACGCGTAATTTCTGGCTGTGTGACAGCTGATCTTGTCAGAGCATGTGTGCTGAAATCATCTCAGCAGTCTGAAACGTGTGCCCTGAGGCGAGGGTTTGTGGAGAGGCCAGAAAGATTCCCCATGATGTTATTGTTTGTGAGTGTGTGTGTGTGTATGTGTATGCCACCTGTGGAATTGCAACAAAACCTGCTTAGAGGACAGAATGAAGGTCATATGGAAAAGTCATATGGGACTCTTTAATTAAATGCGCATTTACTCTGACAGTTTATATACACTATAATATATCTGTTATTTATAAAACACATATTTATCATTGAGTACAGACCATTCTGTTTAGATATCCAGATTAAGGCTTAATCTGAATGTTCTGATTAAATGTGGAATATCGTCTGTTTGAGTCTTGTGGGTGTATAGTCACGGGGTCTCTCTAAAAGTCCTCTGATGATTCCAGTGTTACTGATAAGAATAGGCTCTATATTAAATGGACAAAACCTCCGTTATGTCACCTATAGATTTTCTCAAGAATGAGTTTAAAACTCAAGATATGCTTGTTCTGGCGTTGCCATTATTGCAGGTCCCTGACTGGCTGTAACAGCCTCCTATTCATTATAATAGGATAAATATATGGCTGAACATGTTTTTATCTGAAGAGTTATAAAGAAATTTACCTTCTTTACAGTTGTCATGAACAGGGATCAAGCTCATGTAAATATGTACATTTGTGCTGTAAAATTTGTCATTTTAACATGTGAGTCTATTGGGATTAGTTTCGCATAGCCAGCCTTTACATACGTAACGTCTGGGCCGCAGCACTGACTAACTGCATAAATATATCCGCCTACAGGAGAGGTATTTTGATTGACATGCACAACGACCAAAGGTAACTCAATAACCAATTTACATTTATAATGAGGAATTTATTGAAAAACTACCCGACAGGACTCTGGCTGTTTACAGGTCTTGTAAATAAGTAAGTAAGTAATATATATTTAGACTACTGTTTAAAATAAATCAAACTTTTTAAATGAGTAAATAAAGCGCTGCGTTATCGTCGCACTGGAGATTATGGATGCTTGTGAGCGACGATGTTAACAGCCAATGAAAATCGACCACTTCCTGAAAGTCCAGGAGTCCCGTGTCGATCTTACAGGGGTATATGTATCAGGCGTTCAGCACAGAGTTGCTTATGTGACGTAGTGCTAATGGACGGAAGAGGCTAATGCGGATTGACTTCCTTTTACTGCATGTCTCAATCACCCATTAGAAGGAACTGCAGCTTTTTGCACTTCAATACACTTCTCAGAGGTTCCTGCTTCCTGAAAATGCAGTTGTTTTCATTTGAAACTTAACATCCCATGCCTATATAACCGACCCTCATCTATGCTTCTCCCCAGCAGAGCTCTGAGGCTCACACGATTCCCTGCCTCTTCTCCTGATGTTTGCGGTTCTGTGGGCACTGTAATGCAATCAAGGAGCACATCTTTATCGGGCCATGCATGATTGCACATAAACAAGATTGTTAGTGCAACATTTATTTTTTAGTAGCCATGTAAACACCTTAGTCATAATATTGTCTTTTTCCCCCCCGTGCAGACAATGGATTTGGAATATTGTGTACACGTTTTAACACAAGCCGTGTGTAGCAGTTACCGTAGGTTCAGCAAGGTTAAGTGTAATTACTGCCTTACTGTGTCACACAGCTCTCTGTTTAGTCTTTGGTTTGGCTGTTTAATCTACAGCCCTAAATATAAATCACACACATATAACACCAGTGCAAAAATCTCTGATTGCCGTTGGAAATTGTTGCCATCTCTCTCTCTCTCTCTTTCTCTCTCTCTCTCTAAAAGGGAGCTCAACAAAGAATTTGTATATGAGTTATGATACAGAGAATTAGACGATTTGGATGGAAAGCAGCACACAAAAAAACTATTCACTAAAATAAAATGTTTCCCCACACGCTTCGCGCGGGACGTTTTCCAATTAACATTAATTAGAATGAATTAACTCCGCCTGTCTGTCAGATAGGTGGGATTTTTTTCTCTATCTCTCTCCAGCCTGTTACTGTTACTGCAGGCTCAGGAATGTGAGATGTCTAAATGTGCAAAATTATTAATCTGAGGATGTTATTTCTTTTACGATTTCTATGTATGTGATGTAGTGGTGTTGAAGTATAAGTGCTCCTGACTCTAAAGGGAAGACGATGGAAACACATAACTTAAAACGGTTTTGTGCGTCTGTCTGTGTGTGTCTGATATTTTAAGTGTTTAAGTGAAACTGTTTGAACGGCTTTTCTATAACACATTAATTTTGTCCATCTTTCTTCCCCATTTTTGCCTTGTGTTCAGGCTATGTTTTTCTGTTGCCAGATGGGTAAAACAACTGTCTGTTTACGTAGTAGTTAAAGTAATATGATTAAGAGAAGACATGAGATAATATAAGAGATTAAATAGCCTATAATAAGACATTAGACACATGAGACATTTTATATTCACTTGTGTTAAAGATACAATGTCAAAAAGAAAGTCAAATGGAGAGGCTTTCATGACTAATAGATATATATAGGCTGTAGATACATAGACAGATGACAGATGGTGTGTGTGTGTTTGTGCGTGTATGTGTGTGCATGACCACAACAAGGTGTCTACTCTGATGTTACTTTTTAATGACTTAGAAGGGATCAAAGACACACTCTGCCAACATCACACATACAGGACAGATGAAAGGATGACATCACAAAAAGGCGATGGCCATATAAGGAATTGTGTATTTGTGTGTTTAAGGACCACCCCAGGGTATCAACCCACAGTAAAACCTTGTAGTGATTAGTCAGCACTAAACACACGTCCAGCTCTTTGTGTGTGTGTGCGTGTGTGTGTGCGTGCGTGCGGGCGTGCGTGCGTGCGTGCGTGCGATTGTGTATGTGTGCGTGTGCTTCTCTATGGGAACACAATTAATGCTCAGTGGCAGACCAACTGGAGATGAATCAGCAGAGACTTCTGGTTTGGCATGCCTGCATGCACACACACGCACACACACACGCACACCACACACACATTCACACACACGCACTCACACAGTGTATCCAGACATTCTGATTGTTTACATTGCTCTTTACAGCAACACTGCTAACTGACTTAACACACTCATATACAAAAATAAGATGTATACAGACAGATATACATTCAGTGGAAATAATTAAGATGATTAGTCGCTGTATATTTATGCTGCATTCCAGTCAACTCGAAGGCTGGTTTTTTCCCAGTTGAAATTTCCGGTTTCCAACTTTAGAGCATTCCAACGTAAACAGAAAACATGGCCGACTGAAAAAAACCTTGGCGACATTGGCTATTTTGACATGAATGTACAATACATACAGTATAGAACAGGTTTAACTATATGCTAGCGTGTATTATTTTAATTAAATACAGGCACATTGCTTTATAGTTGATGGTATTGTCTACATAATGCGTCTCCATGGGAGGTCGGAAATTCTCCACTTCCGAGTTGTCTGAAACGCAGCAACAGACAGACAGACAGGTAGGTGTGTGTGTGTGTGGCCTACTATGCAGGCCAGATAAGACCATAGCTCAGAGGTAAACAGGAATGTGCTTCACAAAGTGATTAAAACATTGTGTTCTGATTTAAAGTGGAAGGGAGCTGAAATGAAAGCAACATGTGAGCTCAGGCTGCCAGTACCACCAGCACGCTTTACACGCCGGTGTTATTGAATACTTTACAGTGGTACGGTGCACACTACATTTGATCTAATAACATTGAAGGCACATGAGTAGTTTTCAGTTTACAACCATGTTAAAGTCATTTTGTGGTTCAGGGGAAACATTTGTACATTTTAAGATGACTTTATAGAGATTATGGGTCCTTACATTGACATATTACTTAACATCAATGGACGATGGTTCCAATTTATTATCTGCTTGGTAAATTATTAGATTACTCTATATAGTTATTAGGGCTCACTTGTTTAGTCTTTCCAATACGTATGTGTGCATTCAAGTGAATTGAATACCTGATGATAGCCTATTAGCTATTATGCGATGAATTATCAAATCCATAATCGATCTCTGTTGCACCCTTTATCTCTACCGCTTAAGAGTGTGTTGTTAGGGCGACACTTTAAACCTAGACTGGCTCTATTTGTTCATGTGCTAACATCACCCTCCCCTCCTCCAAACATTGTAAAAAGCGCTGCTCGCTCTCACGGCGATGCATAATGAAAACGAGTCCGGGCTTTTTCTCAGCTGAAACCCCTCGGCTGTCGTAAAAAGCAGTGATACATTATGTAGGTGGTACTGACTGAATCTTTATGTGCTTTTAGCTGCGCCCTGGCCCAGTGGAGAGAGCAAGAATCAGAAGTGTTTGAACGGACGCTGTTCTCCTCACATGAGCAGATCAGGGAGAAGTATAACTAAACTACCCCGGGATGGAGCAGAAGTTAGAAAAGTGGGAACCGGGCTAGCGGTCAAAATTACGCTAACAGCATTTGTCTGCTGTTTCACATAGGCCTATGCTGTAAAATGATCTTAAAGTTACAACCTAGACATTTTACATCTGCTCCTCTGCTTTATGTTGTAAGAAGACATCTATGTAGATTTAACCTACTGCCCATGTAGTACATGAAAGCTTTGTATTTATTTGTTTGGAACACCTTGTGTTGGGCATGGAGTATCATGTGCTTTGTGTTTCCTGTAGCATTTTATAAGCCTGGTAAAACCATTGATTTTGCAAGCTCCGGCTCTATGATTTACATACCAGTCTGGGAACTCTCAATTTAATACTGCTTTTCAGCCAGGCAGCGCAAATACATGTCCATAAAAAGTCTAAGCAGGTGATTGGACCATCTTCAACTAATTACAACAGCAAACCTTTGAAAGTGATTTTCAAACACAGACGCTAGTAAATGATTGGACCGCCACCATCCAATCAGAAGGCCTGACGTGGGGAGAGTTCTCCAAATACATATACGCATGTGGCCTTCATGCTATCTGAAATATCATAATCATGAGTTCCGAGCACATTAATGGTCAAACATAGCTGTCAGTACTAATGGGAAACTCATATTTAGATATGATAACTGAGTTGTCGAGCTGTGACATAGAAAGTGGGAGGGTACTAAACAAACATCAATAACAAACTATTGCGCAAAATGGCATGTACTGTATGACAATGCTTCATTAGCAGGACATTAAATGGAAGTGAACCTCTGTTGTTATTTTATTTAATTAAATTAGTGTTAAAATTTATAAAAACAATGTTTTTGACAGGTTGTCCTTTTTCTTTTTTATAAGATGCTTCCTTATTTGTGCAGCCTTTCCAGCCATGTGTGGTAAGTAGTAATTGTGACGATTGAAATTGGAACTTGGATAGCCAGAGTAAAATGGTAAAAGGGATGCATTTATACAGCGCTTTTCCAACGTTCCGGCCACTCAAAGCACTTCATAGTATTACCTCACATTCATGGTGCCAGCCATGCACCTAACAACCGGGAGCAGATCGTGTCCTCACCACACTTGGTGAGGAGTTAGCAGGGTTCGAACCAGCGACACTTGGATCGCATGTCGCCCGGCTCCACCCACTGCCCCACTGCCCACCAGCCAACTGCCCAACCAGTATACATCCAAAAAGTGTTCACAGCAGTTCACAGTGTGAACACGCCAGTCCTGTAGTCCTGTAACACACTTTTAATATGCATATACTACAGCCGCCGGCTGCTCTTCATCTCACGTTCAATCTGCCCATCATTCATTGTGTCTCCCATCTCATTATGCAGCCAGTGTAATTCTATTACACTCTGCCTCCAGTCCTCTCTCTCTCTCTCTCTCTTTCTCTCTCTCTCCATGATATATGTTGATGTGGAAGGGATTTAAATCCTGAACTGTCAAATAATAAAATAATAAAAGTCTGTTTTGATGCTTTGAAGTATAATAAATGACAATAATAATATGTGTTTTCTTTATAGAGCATCTTCAAAAACAGAGTTTGTAAAGTGCTTTGGCAGACAAAAGAAAGTGGAATACTCAGGCCAATCAATCAATTAAGATAAGTTATGGTGTCTAGCGGAGACATGCGTTCGCCATCTATCTAAATGGTAAATATATCACCTTTAAAGTTATACTCTTCAATTGAGTTATGCCTCCCACAGAAACACACATTTTCCCCTCCTAGCACAATGTTTATGTTTTCAAACACAACGGTGCACAAATGTACACCCAAGAGAACTGTAGTGATAGGAAGTAATTCAATCCACTTAGTAGTAGGCGTGGGAAGAGCACATGTGCTCTTAAAACCAAAACAAAATGTTTTAGCGGACCGCATAATGCAGTTTGTAGCATAATGCCACACACAAACGAAGGCATACTGTAAGATACATTTGGATAACATCTTTAAGATAAGATAAGATAAGATAAGATAAGATAACAGTTGACAGGTCAGCCAGCCACTTTGTAAAGGACAAGGAAGCGAAGGTTGAGTGGGAGGACATTAGGGGCGTTTCAGGTGACTGAGTCATTAGAGCAAGCCTAAAGATTGAGCTGTGTGTGTGTGTGTGTGTGTGTGTGTGTGTGTGTGTGTGTGCGTGCGTGTGCGTGTGCATGTGTGTGTGTATAGAATCTAATTTTCTAGTGCCGCAGGTCAGTGGGTTTGCCTTCAGAGAGAGATAGTGCGAAGACTTGTTCGGTTGAGCAAAATGGAACTCCTTTGAATTTCAATCAGATATCCTGAACGTCTGTGCGTGTGCATGTGCGTGCGCTTATATAACCACCAGATATACAGGAGTTCACTCTATATTTCTTTGAAGTTCTGTACTGTGGGGTCATTCTAGGGGAACGGTACTTTATCTTTTACTAAAACTTTTTCCTGGTTTCGTTCACGTGTTGAACTCTATGCATAACAATTTGACGTAGGTCACAAAACACCATAAGCTTCTTATGGGAACACACATCGGAGACCAGCTGACGTTTTCATTTAATTCATTCATTGCCCAGTGCACACTTTTACTTTGACAATCAAAATGTGGTGCTCACATATCTGCCGTTTTGGTGTCAAGTTAAGTACGCTGTAAAGTAGGCTCAACACCATGTCCTAAATACTTACTGTAATATAATATATGAGGCTATGTTCGCATCACTAATCATTCCTCATAATTTGACAGGCACGTCTGTCATTACAATGAATGCAAATTGTTCCTTTCCAAATGACACTGTCTTCCCGGAGAGCTGGGCTTTTCAGTGTCACCACTGTCATTATTCAAAACAGGACAGAGTGTGATTTTAGGATAAGGCTGGCATCAGATGTGACCCTCATTCTCCAGAACAGTATGAATGTGAATGAGCTGCATGCGTGATGTCACCGTGTCATTTTCCATCAAGAATAAATCAATAATCCTATTAGAAATAACTGTACCGGCTAGTCATCGGTTAAGCTGTGCTTTATTGGTGCAAATCTTTCAGAAACATGCGTAGAATATTAATTCATAACCTGGTTTTCACCCCTGCGCTACGTGTATATTAGGGAAATTAAGAAATATCAATATAATTGAAAAATATTACAGTATTTTATATTCACACTGCACAGACGAAAAATTCTTAGAAAATAGACCAGTGACATTTTCTCACAGAGGCCAAATGAAGCCATGCTTGTGTGGTGAAACGCAATATTACACTCCTACTAGTCAGGCAGAAAGGATGAGAAGTTTTGTCCCTTGGTGAATAAAAAGATTAACCAATCATATGAGGCTATCGTCAGGAACTGTAAACCTGTGATTGGTCATCTATGCAAGTTGACCATTCACCTTGAGCAATGGAGTTCACATGGCGATATTCACAACTTTCAAAAACTGATTTGATTATTTTGATTGATGGACCCTTATGAATTAAAGGAATATAGATAATCAAGGAATGGATAATTTTGGACGCATATTCAGACGTTACGGTCGCTTCAAAAGGCAGAGAGTTTTGTATTTGTTTCAATGCTTACCATGCCGGTATATATGTGAATCAATTAAACTTTGCTGCTCGTTATTTACGTAAAAATACCTCATCCATCCATCTGGTGGGCATTGTGAACATAAAACTTCAAACGTATTCTGATTGTATTTGTGAGTGGCTTTTTATTAAAGAAGAAATCATACTTTATTAATCCCCCTTAGGGGAAATTAATTCTCTGCATTTAACCCATCCCTGAAGGGAGCAGTGGGCAGCCACTCGTGCAGCGCCCGGGGACCGACTCCAGATTGAGGCCAGTGTCTGGTCAACAGCACTGACTGGAGGGTGAACCTGACATGTTTTTGTCAGGTTCAGGCTTCCTCAACAATATTCTCCACAGCAGGCCAATGCACACAACATGCAGATTGCATCTTTTTAGCCAGGGCATTGGATGCTTTTGCTAAGGTTATACCTGGCATTACTACATAACCAAAACCAGCTGTCATATGCATTTAATGCATTACCAAGCCTTCAAACCTTCAGTAAACTATCATATTTTTAATGCGATGCGAATTATACAGTTAAAGTATGCAATACATTGTTTTGAAACAAGAAACTGCGTATTAGTAAAATAATATATTTCTATTTTATATGTATGTATATGTACTGATTTGGTCTTAAACTTTGCTTAGGGCAGCGGTTTTCAAACTGTGGGTCGGGACCCAAAGGTGGGTCACTGAGTGGGAGTGAGTGGCAAGCAGCCATTGAATGAATGAAGAATATCAATGAAAGGCTTCCGTGCTACTATCATGTTGTTCCACTCATTGGTCGAGAGTAAGGTTGTGGCAGAGTAGCATACTTGGATGTAATCCTATTTAGCCGCGCACACACCATAGATCCTGGAGCGCTCTGCTAAAAAATATTTGATGCACACACAGGTATAGCATTAGATAAAATGTATAGGTTTTTGAAAATGACGTTACCGGTACTGTTTGGTGGATCTCTAAATAAATTTATTTTCTCTAAGTGGGTCTTGGCACAAAAACGGTTTGGGAAACCCTGGCTTAGTGCACCTTAACGCTGCAGTGCGCACTTTTTTATTAAATGCTTTATCGCAATTCTGCCTCTAAAATAATAAACTAGGTGATTAGGCTTTTCGATATACGTACATCGATAATCATCAGAGAATGTTACAGATTAAGTTTAGTGTGTGCTGTATTGTAGTCTATGTAATGTGTGTGCATGCGTTTAAGTGTGTGTGTGTGTGCGTGTGTGTGTGCGCGTGTGTGTGTGTGTGTTCATTCATAAACTTTATGCGTGGGATCTCTGTGAGTGTGTGTGTCCAGAATGCACTCCAGACAAGCGCTCTACAGGTGGAAACTCTCTCTCTCTCTCTCTCCCTCTCCGGCTGTCTCTCCCATGCCCTCTCCCCCAGATGTTGGTGCTGGGAGCTCAGACGAGGAGAGCCCTTCCTGGGGTCAGACAGCGGGAACCTCCCCCCATGTCTCCAGAGAGCCATCATTCATTGACAGGCTGTCTGTCAAGCAGAGAGATGTATTTAACACAGCACACATTGTAACATGTTACTGTGGACACAGAGGCAGATGGACCGGCATTATAATAATACCTATAATAAATACAGCTATATCAAATATACCTTTATGTATAGTAAGACTAGACCCACTTCACTTCCCCCCCCTCTGCTCTCTGTCAGGGAACATCTCCTCAACCCTATATCTTTTGCTCAATCTTTCCTTCCGTTTTCTCCATTAATTTATCTGCTCCTCACCTCTTCACCTCTCTCTGGCACAGCTTCCCTCTGACCAACTCCTCTCGTTCCCACGTCTGTGCCCATCCTCGCCACAGAAATGTGTGCTTTTTATGCAACTGTCGACAAGATGACAGCGTGGCCGAGAACACACATTTTATAGTTCCTGTGTTTTAGAGAGGAAAGGAGTAAAGGACTGAGTCCTTGTTTTCTTTTAGAGTCATTCCTCCTATAAATCACACGCTACCTGCAGACAAGTACAGGAAACACTTTATTATCTGCAAGAGAGAGAGAGAGAGAGAGAGAGAGAGAGAGAGAGAGAGATGGAGGGAGACAGTAATAGAATGGGTGATCAAGATTCTGAGGGGGAGAGAGATGTAGTAGAGCGAATGATGACATTATGTCAACTCCCGGTGTGTTAAAGCGTTATGTTACGGCACATTAAATGTGTGTTTAACACATACAGTGTGTACCGTCGTACTCGGGGAGACATAAAAGCAACAGAACATTCACTGTAACTTCAACATAAACACATCACCTTCACATTCACCTTCTGAACGTTTAATATCACATTTAAGATACGAGATAATTAAACTATTTGGTAATACATTACAATACATACATACATACATTATTTTAGATAACAAAAAGGCTTTTAATAATAAATGTTAAGATCTCACTTACTGCATGGATGTTAAATTACTTCATTCAGATTCAACTTTATTGTTTTATTTGAGTATAAGAAACATAGTTTATCATCTGACCCAGATAATGCATAGTATCATAAGGGCATGTGCATAGCTATATGGGGTGCAGGGGGTGTGGTTGCACCCATATTTTTTGACGGCCCGAATCGGGCCTCTATCATCTAACTTTACCTATGACGATTTATTACAATTTATTACACCACGATCATAAACTGGTACATCTATAGCAAAACTGGCTTCACATGCTTATAGAGATATTTCATAATACCCTAATATGGTGCCTGATCTCAGTGGGTCATTAAGTAGCCAATAGGATAATTATATCAATAGACTACATTTCTCAGGAAACATCAGGTTGCTTACATTTCTTTCAATTTATTTGCTGTAATAGCTATTATATATTTTATGTTGCAATGCTTATGGGAAATCTTCCAGGAGCACTTATGGGAAATCTTCCAGGAGTGCGCAAACAAAGTCCATATTAATATAGTGTCTCTGGTGCAAATCCTACTTAGAATCTAGCTAGCCAATGTAAATTAGCTGAGTGCTTGGAATAATTGTTTGCTTTATCGCTATTAGATTATGTAAATAATTTATAAGATGCCATTCCACTACAAACATAAAAACCATAGAGTAGAAAGTAGTATGCTATTGATAGCCTATAGTCAAATACGATTGGCCGCCATGCTCATTAACAGTTTTGTGATGATTTATGATGCCTTGTCAAAAAATGCTACCATAGTGCTGCTCTATCGAAAAATGCTACGTTTGGCCGGGTTTCTCATTTCCAATATCCCAAATGTAAATCTCAAATTTATGTGAGGTATAAAAAAAAAAGCTTTATTTTTGTATACATTGCACACAGACTCCTTCGGATATGGGCATAGGGAAATTACAAATATTCCAAAAACAATCTTTTCGTTGTCGTTAATGGTGCGAAATGGTTAACATTATGGAAATAATAATTAAAAATAAAAATACAAATGTTAAATTACAACCTGGCAAAGATAACGTTAAATGAATCAAGAAAAATGACAAGAAGCTCCATAAATTTGCTTAACACATGCATTAACAGTAGCCTACTAGCTAGAAATCCAGGTATCACAAAACTATGGTCATTGTCTCAAGCATGACCAAAAATGATGCTGTAACATGTATGTCGAGGCAGCACAATTCAATGGGTAGCATAGCTCGTCAGAACACCTGTTCAAATCCTCTGTGCTATTTTGAAGCTTGTGTTGTTCATGGTGCTGAAGGTTTTCATAGAGATATTACTGCAGACTTTTCCTTAAAATGGATTTATCTTGTTTTTATATGTTATTTTTATCCTATTAATTTAGCAATGATACATATTTTTAATATAGCAAATAGTATTACTAGACTGGAGCCAGGGTAAGTGAATGTGCATGAGAGGTAGGCTTATGTTATTGCCTATAGGTCTTAAATTCAAATGTTTTCTAATACGAGGTGAGGGAAGGGCCCGTAAGAAAATGTTACATCATTGCATAAGTGCAAGTGATAGTGCAGATGAGCACAATGAGAGCAACAAGACATGTCTTTCAGTATATACAAACAAAACAAAACTGTATGAATGAACATGCTTTAGTCCCACCAAACTGTTCCTTGAGAGAAATTCATTATTAAAATGAATTTGAGATATTTTAATTCATCAGTGCTGCTGCATTTTCCTTGTGCAAGTAGTGGAGAGTTTGCAAAACCTGCAATACAAAAGAAAAAAAGCTGAAAAAATAGATTTGCAATTGAGCCAATACCTCATAAAAGCTCATTAGCATTTATTATTTGTAATCTATTGAAAGACAGATATTCGGAATGTTTGTGCTTACGTTAGGTGACTTAAGAGTGCTATTTTTAGGATTGCCTCCTAAATTTGACCGATAGGAATATGGCTCCTAGGTTTCCAGCTAAACAGTCCAAGAGGTAACCTCTGACCTCCATAGGCTGACTTCCTTGATGACAGCCATCCATCAACCACTAATGGAGCGACAAGCTAATGGAGGAGAAAATATGAAGAAAATCTATCACTCTCCTCCTCACACTCTCTAAATCCCCTGTCACTCACTGTCTCCCGTGTCTTTCGTTCCGTAGAACTTGTCCTCTCTGTCTCTCCCTGGCAACTGGCCAGGTGCCGTGCGGATGTCACAGTGGCTGATGAATTAGTGGTCCCTTCAGAGAGCGTCCATCAACTGAGC
This sequence comes from Typhlichthys subterraneus, assembly GCA_027564835.1. Taxonomy (NCBI): domain Eukaryota; kingdom Metazoa; phylum Chordata; class Actinopteri; order Percopsiformes; family Amblyopsidae; genus Typhlichthys; species Typhlichthys subterraneus. The sequence continues at coordinate 24,768 of JAODUH010003423.1, forward strand.
CATGTGATTGGCTCCTGGAGATTTCCCAGGGAAATCACTTCTTGGTGTCGAGTTACAGGTGTCTGTCTTGAGAGATGGAGGGACACAGGGTTGAAAATACGGAGAGATGAGAGGAGAGGATGAAATAGAGAGCAGGAGTGGAAAGCATGAACAATTAAAGAATGTAAAATTAACATAAAAGTTATTATTTTTCCATGACATTCCCCTGAGCGCCCCAACCATTCACAATAAAATACACTTACATAACACACACACAAGCACAATGTTCATGTATACACATAAACTTGACTGGCTTACACACACACACACAAACAACAGCTGCTAGACAGTAGAAGATTTCCAGGAGGTGTTTAAACTTCCTGAGGGGTATTTGATTTGAATCTGACAGTAATTATTGCCGAAACTCCCAATTCCCCTAAAATATTTTTAAGTATCGTTTTGTTACACAGTAACAATAGTCCATGTACAACACCAGCTGTTTCCAAATACACACACACACACACACGACTAATGGGAACAAATCTTTTAGTCTCACAATCCCTATAAATATGATTGATGTTGCTCCTTTCATAGGTACTGGCCTATAGGCGCACACACATCCATGGACACACACAAACGCATTTCAAGTTTTCACTTTAAATGAGTCTTTATACAAAACTACGATATAGGCAGGAAAAAAAAACAAAACATGAAAGTATGTTCTAGATGATCTAACCCTGCCTTCTTTGTGGTCCCGCTCACATAAAATGTGGTTTCATTAAGGTTTCATTAAAGCTAAAGGGAATTAAACTGGGGTTACATGTCCTGTCATGGTTTAATCGTTTTGTTGGAAAACCTGTGCGGTTTGATAGTGTCTCACTGGTGATGATGTCATCACTGTTGGACAGTGTCTGAAGGATTTAGTGTTTCAGCGGGAAATCTCAGAAACTCGTTTTTCAATTACGTAATTTATAATAAAATATTTGAATATTCCTCTGTCACTGGAGGTATAATAACACAGCATACAGTATAGTCGAAGATATCAACAACACTCAAGGCACACACACACATATGCACAAGCACACACCTGCATTATTTTGTTTCCCAAAACTCAAGGCTGAAATGTATTACAAGATTTAATATTAGAAAAGGTCTGGGCAGGATAGTATACTGGTCTGGGTGTCCTGGGTTCAATAGCCAATTGGCTTGCCACATAGTAGTAGTGGTGTTATGTAGGCCTATTAGTAGGCTACAATACTGTCACAAAAAATGTATTTGAGTGCTAAAATGCAACATTTAACTGTTCATGATTGAAGATGCTTCAAGAAAACTTAGTAAGAACGTCTTCACAGGAAGTTCCATTCTTCATTTTAGCGAGATATGACGAATCAAGTCCATTATGACTGCAGCCATGTCCCTGTAGACATCTTTAGCTCCTATCTCTCTCTCTCCCTCTAACTTCATAAGGGCATGTCACCACTTGACACTCTGTGACATTTGCTCTCAGAATATGGTGATGATATGAAGGACGCAATAATGCAACCACCTAACATTTACTTTTAGTGAATGTTTGCCTGCTATTTCTGCCTGCTATGATTGTATTATGGTAGTCATGCTTTTATAATCTGTAGGTATGATTCAGGTTGTCAGATTCTTTCATCACAAATATGATGTGAAAAGGCAGTGTGATTTGGAAGTGATCACTTTCAACTTACTATATAGCATTAAAAAAAACTACTTTTTCTTACATAGGTTCACGGATAGGCCTACACCCGTTTATAAAAGTTTTATTAAATTTACCCGCAGGTTTCCTTTCGTGCAAATGTTTTTACA
>JAODUH010003424.1:0-11363 GCA_027564835.1 Typhlichthys subterraneus
CGGGAAAGGGAAGTTTGGGGTCCCTTGCTGAAGCTGCTGCCCCTGCGACCCGACTCCGGATAAGCGGGAGAAGATGGATGGATGGATGGATATTGACAAAAGATTTTTCAAATCATTAGGCTATATGAATTGCCTGCATGTCTAACTACAACAGTACTGTAGATAGTCTAAGTCTGATTTTTAAATAGATGAAACGCCCTCATTAATATATTTGATGGTTGTATGAAGAAAGATAATACTGCATTTGAGTGCAGTAAAAACGGCTTGCTATTTATGTGCTGTTCTGTCTAAGGTGAATTCTGCTATTATCCTTTATTTCCACACTGGGAGTTGCCATTCATCTCATCTAGTCTTTGCAAAACAATATAATAAGCAGCAGCACTTGTACTGCCAATAATTGTCTAGCCTACTTATTTATATAGTTATATTATGAGGTCACTGCTAACTGTGCTACTTTGACCTCATCAATTATTTATAAAGGCTATAATAACCAGTGACAGCGCTATACAAACCACAGCCATTATGAATCAGCGCACATTCGCAGTTAAGTGTAATCCTTTTTTTTTCTTTCTTTCTTTTTCCTCAGATTCATACCATTTCTAGACACAGACTTGTAAACCGAGATGAATATGCATGTGCCCTACACAACTGTCATCAACAACTGGGATGCAGCCAGCTTGTCAACCTGCTGGATGAAGGATGTGGAGTGGTATGGCTCTAGGACCATGGCACTAGCTTACAGTGAAACAGTCACCATAGAGTTTAGCTGACCACGATCCATTGGGAAGTCCTTTCCTCCTACTTTGCATAGATCACTGGTTCATTCTGAAACTATTGGACAGTGCTGAACCAACCGGCGTTGCTACAACTGTTTTGATCGCCTCATCTGTCTCTACCACTGTTTCCAAACACGCTTGGCTTCATCGTCATCTCACTAGCCCACGCTGATCGGACCGCCAGCGGATTGGCTGAGCGAACTCTAATGCGAACAGGGTTTCCAGACTGTAGACTCTCAGCTAAAAGACATTGATCTGAGAGCAATATTCGGGCGGAGCCAGGCTAGTGGAAGTCTACTCATAACTGTTTTACGTGTAGTAAAACATCTCTCTGTAACATACTATAATAATATAATATACTGTACTATGTCTGCTTCATGCTACAGCCCTCAGCAGAAGGCTCTTAATACGTCTATACCTTAAAACATGTTTGCTGGCCTGGATGCCTGCTAGTATTCTGTAGATGCCAGGATATTAAACCAACAGATTTGATTGTATGCTGATGCATCTGATTTTTCCATCCAAATAACAAGACAGACGAGAGATAGAATGACAGAGAGACAGATTGTGGTTCCTGGTGTTGAGATATCCTGTCCAGAGACAGACGTACAGCCTGTCTGTCTCTGCCTATACGCAGCAGTTAATGTGTTACACTGATGACTATTGCAGCCATTTGTGCTTTAGTGTAAAGCAAAGTAGGTTGAGTGCGATCACCTTGTGCCCGTCTCTCTGTCTGTTCTCACGTCTGACTCAAAATCAATATCATAGAGAGGAATGGAAGAAGATGGAATGCAGGAAAGCAGAGGGGAAGAGGACCATGGTGTAGCAGCATGCTCGGGTTCTCAACACAGACAACTCTCCAAGTCACTTAATGAGCCTGAAAGTGAGCCACACCCAGCTGGAGACATCTGGTGTGGTGCAAGGCCGTCTTTACTGGTCCACACACATTAACAGACATTTTGCCCAGGTTGAGAATGAAAAACATCACATTTCAGCACAAAACAACTGACTCACAAGAAAACTTTACCAAGATGGAATTTAGGAATAAAAAATGACTAGACAGTGAAGAGATGGTATATAGGAGAAAAGACTGGGGGCGTAAAGCACAAATTTTGCACTACTACTCTCCCTTCCATCTACGGTTTAAAAATTGAACTAGCAATGAAGTATTTATATGTGCACAGCGGGCATTTCTAACTCTCTGCCTATAGACCACAGTGAGGTGGAAAGGAGCACACTTTGATTTGGCTGTTTGGAGGCTGTAAACACATTGACCCCTTCATTACAACACACAGAAATGGTGTCCGTGTGTGTCTGTGCATGTGTATGCCAGAGAGAGAGAGAGAGAGAGAGAGAGAGAGAGAGAGAGGGAGAGAGGGAGCGAGATATTTTACATTTAACTAACCCAATATTGACATATTATGAAAAATACAACATACAATAAACACATAAAATAAAACCAAATCCAGATAAACAGTGTTATTGTATATATAGTATTTTGCACATGCCCCTACATCTAGTAACATATACACTGTTAATCTAAAGGACAAAACAAGTGACTCTAAGGGATCCTGCACGACATTTACACCTTTTGATCACTGGACTATACTGTACCCTGAGGCTGAGACCAGCTGCAGTGCAGGGTCGATAAACATTGTCCCTGTTGTTTAGCTTCTTCTGGGAAGGCTGATACTCATTTTAGCCTATACAGTATCATGTATTTGAGAGTGTGTGTGTGTGCGCGTGTGTGTGTGAGGGAGAGATATTTAGATGAATAATAAGGTTTGAACACTTTTTTCCAGTCCAAGTTGCCATGGTAAACACTGATTCAGCTCTCTGTAGGCGGCATATGTTAAGTGATATCACAATTAATGAATGGCATCAAAGGTGTGGTACTTTTTCAGCAGTTGTATATAATGGAAAATTATATAATTTCCACATACTTAAAATGTATTACTCAATCATTACATGGTATGACAAGACGATTTAAAATAATTTCTTAAATTGATGCTCATAAGGAATTTTACACTATCAACCCTTTTAAACGGGGGCTTTCATTACAATTGAATACAAAATGTACTGTACTGTATTATGCATGTGATTTACACAAGGAAACGGCTGAAAGAACTCATTGAAGTAGCATAAATGCAATTAGCAGTGGTAGTATTGTTTGAAATTTAGTAACGACTTATAAAACACATTTCTGTAAGAGTAATAATAAACAAAACAAATACTAGGCTAGTATAATAAAATTATAATAGAGTAATAACTCTAATACTTGAGTACCACAATCTTTACAATGACAATGTTAAAACCAAATCATGGAATAATCTTAAAAAGGCGATATTCAAACAGCAGCCATGCATGCGATTAGTCCAGGGAAGTGATTCCTGTAGGGTGTGTTCAACGGCGCTGGCTTCAGTAGAGTGGCTCTTTCAGGTCACATGACCCATACGAATCCTTACAAGCTGTAACTACATTACATAATGCACAGTCTATGTGTGTGTGTTTAACTTCTCTCTCTCTCTCTCTCTCTCTCTCTCTCTCTCTCTCTCTCTCTCCCCCCCCTCCCTCTCTAATCCTAATGAGGCAATAAGATGTATAGCTAATAGCTAGAGGGGACATGCCACATTATATCCGTCCAAACAGGACAGAGCGATGGAGACAACTGCCCACCTCTATTAGAGAAATGCAGATTATGTGGTGTACGCCCAAGACTAGTATCCATTGCTAACAGCCTATTTTTCAGCCTCTGGTTAGCAGACAGATTGTATTATAATACCGATCACGAGGATGGTACAGTAACTGGGTTTTGCAATCTGGTTGATTCCCAGTTGAAAACTCAAAGGTTTGAGCGCTGGTATTGGCCTTCCTGTAAGCATCCTTGAAATGCTTACAAAATGTAATTATGAATGGCAAACTAAAGGTAATTATATTTTAGGTGAGGGTCTACATTGATCCTTCCATCCAACATTCTCATGACATATCAGTGATGTTTCACACTGTATTCACATAGGCCAGTGATTCTGAAACTGGGGGTCGTGAGACACAGCGGAGGGGGTCACAAGCTGATTTTCAGAAATTAAATAATTTAAAATTATTAAAATGGCATAGTTTAGCAATAATTGTTAGTAGTACAGTTTATACATTAATTTGATGTATTCTGCTACTAGGCTATATTAAAATACTATTAAAATAATAATATGGCTGTTATTCTTCTACCACCCCTGGGACTAGTGGTGGTCGCGAGTCTCTGGCACTGCTATTTTGGGGGGTCGGGACCTGAAAAGTTTGAGAACCCCTGTCATAGGCCACCAGCAGTCACAGATACCTGGCCCTGGGTCAGAAAGCTGTGACTGATGTCCACCTCCACGCCGGGTCATACAGTTTATCTTACTGTAATGTCCTGTCGACTGACTGAATTGCTTGATTATGTGGCATGGAAGCATTGCAACAGGAACATTCTGAAGCTGTTGTCAGTGTTCTAGATACATTATTTATTAGAGGAAAACTCACACACTTTAGAGAACATCATTCTAAATTTCCAGGAATCAGTACAATGTTGTTGTTGTTTTTGTACAACTCCAGTTGTTACAGAATGTATTCATTGTTTGTTTTTTATGTGGTGTTTTTAAATAATTTGTCAGGCAAAATGTATAATAGGCCACCCACACCGTAACACTTATTTAATTCTTAATTATTAATAAAGGCTAACTCTTTCACTGTTTTTCCGTGGCCGGTATAAGACCCCGAGGTATTTGAACTCCTTCACTTGGGTCTTGGGTCTCATTCCCTACTCTGTGTAGGGAATGAGTCACCATATTTAATACAACACATTAGTATTACTTTATTATTATTCAATAATTATTGTCAAAAATATCATGAGGCAGTTTGTTCATCTAACTGAAAATCCAATGTGCTTACCATTCACAGGTGAAAGCAATAACTAACTCAATAAAAATACTGTATACTACTGTTGATGTGCTGTAGCTCATTTCACCACCTCATCTTCCGGTGCCAGCTGGATCAGTATTTTGGCTGTAAGAGAACATTTGCTTGACGATAATAATGTTATGTCTATTTTACATCTAGTCCTCCCTTCACTGCATCCACAGTAAATGGCATATATCTTACAAGTACTCATTTACACCACTTGACATGGGGCAATAAGATAATGGGCCATGCTCTATCAAAGGTATAGTCAGGTCATTCTTGAGAGAGTGTTGTTGATATTTAAACTCGATCAAACCAAAAGCACCTCTCCCTTCAATGCCAGAAGCTCGATCAGAGGCTATAGGTAGGATGTTGTTGTGAGATGCGGTCTCCGCCACTTTGTAGAGACACATGACAGGCAGCTAGTGTACCATGAGTTATTAACATATAACAGATGTGTATAAGAAATTATAACATCTATTTTCTATTTCCTGGATACATTTTAAAGTAATATATTTGACTAACTTGCCAATCTATAATAATATATACAACACATTATGTTGGATGCTTTTGAACTTGACTTTGACATGCATACATATTTGCCCATTCACACTACAAAAATACAATTGTTTTACAATTGCATATTTTCAGATATATGTAATAAAGACTGGTATGGCACCTGTTGGTTCAGCAACAGCATGACGAAACAAAATAACAGTTCTGGAACATTTTGCAGTGCGGATGGATGGTGGGTCCTGTGTAACTCTAGGCTGGGGGATAAATATAGCCAGCCTGTGGCTGCACAAGGTCGGGCTGAATGGTGCTTCAGCCTGACCTTGGCTCATCCTGTCTGCATGCTGCCCACTGGGGATACACAGGCCCTATGCTGTAACAACAATACTGTATATTGTATGCATGACATTACAATAGTATACTTATTCATTAAATGTGTTTTGTTGTTATGCTGTGCTAGTGCTATTGTAACACTTTTATGTTCTTAGTTTAATTCTTAAACTTTTTAAGACTTTTTTCCTGAGTTATATGTAATACATCTTGTTCCTTGTAGTACGGTATAGGCCTGTAGGTTTATAAGGTAAAACGTACATTCACACAGAGAAAGGTGCACTACACACAGTACACATTGTCGTACAACCTGGGCCAAGAATGTGCACTCTGACACAAACATGCACACACACATGCACACACACACGCACACATACAGAAATCTGGGACACTTTAGAGCCTCCACTTGTATGTAACATACCAAAACACTCTCTCTCTCACTCTCTCTCTCTCTTGCTCTCTCACACACACACAAACCAGCAGCAGCAGCAGCAAGTCATTATGTTCATACCATACCTAGCATTAAATCTAGGACGCACATCATTTGTGCATTGGTTCATCAACAACGTAGGCCTGCTGCTTGACACTGCAACACCTGTACAGTATATGGAGGAGAGGCGTAACTGGTAGGTGATCTCCGCTGGCTCCTCCAGTTACTGAAACACCATTAATCAGAGCTCCACTCTGTAACCACAAGGGCATCTTGCCAGGGAGACCATAAAAAGCATGTACTGTATGTGGTTAGAAGTGGTTGGAACAGAAGTGTTACTGTTTAACATAGTGCTTCTTTTAGACCCGTCTCATGCAATGCGATTTAAATGTACACAAAGTGAATTGAGCTTTCAAAAGATAAGATTCAGAAAGTGAAGGAGAATCTAAATTAACCCTTTCAACGCGTCCCAAGACAACCTAGCCTGGTTAGAACAATACTTACATTGCAAGCCATAGTTTTACAATTTACCTGGCTTTTTCCGACTAGTAACTCTAAAGTGGTCTCTCTCTCTTTCTCTCTCTCTCTCTCTCTCTCTCTCTCTCAGGCAAGCTTGAAAAATATGAATGAAATACTGCATAATGATGTGCCAAAAATAAACAGTATGAATATGTAGTCTGATCAGATTCCATTCAAAATCAATAATTTCAGGTGGGCCAATACAACTCTACACTGTTATATGAAACTCTGAAGGCATCATCAAATACAAATATCTCCGCCGCAACCACGGTATCAATAATGCTCTGAAAATATGAGGTTACTTAAGAAAGGAATGAACTCCCCTGTAGCCAGTATTCATTACCAGTTTTTCATTTACTCTCTTACACACACAAATACACACAGTATTCTGGAGCCATTGCATCACTTTAAGTGTTGGCCTGGAGAAAACAGGATATGGTACAGAGCCCATTTGAAGGGTAGAACCTGAAACACAAATGAACTTCTGTTAAACCCTCAACTCTGTAGCTTCCTAACTTACCACACACTGATGTCATCATAACAAATGTTTGCAGGAAGTAATGGCAGCTATTTCAATAATGAATAGACCTCATAACTGAATTACACAGTGAATGCAGATACTGTAATAAATAACAATACCAACATTCCCCTGTGTCTCAATTCACTTTAATTTGCTATGTATCATAGTTATGAACGTCAAGAGAAGTTCATATATCTCCCTACCTGCCTCTGTCTTTGACCCTCTCCATCATTTTATCATATCCTCCTTTCCTCCCTCTGATAGCGGTCAGTGATGACCGCTGGCCCCTTGCAGATCCTACATGAGCTATCTGTACCTCCATTGACCTTACAGTATTTCTCAGTCACTTTGGTCCATTTCTCAGATCAGAACTGACATTCTCAAACCTACCTGTTCAATCTCCAATCATGAAATTACTTGTGCACCTCATAAAGGCAATTTCTCATTGTTTTTGAACAAATTGCAAAAGCTGCTCTCAGGTGAACCTTGAATGTCACCTTTGATGGGGAATAGGTTAGGCGGTAGATCAACCAGCTCAACCAATGATCAACCAGCTAGTTAGGTAGAGAACTAGATCTCTAAATATAAAATATTCAATTGGCAAGCATAGACAGTGCTGTATTCTGGGGCATATTGTTACAGTGGTTGCATTTTCTTTTTCCTCTGTGCTATGCAGGGCTGTAAAGCCGTATTACTGTACTGGGTTTTTCTTTTTTCACAATGACAATGTCACCAAATTACAGTACAAACAGTACATTATGCATACATACAGTAAACATTAAATAAATATTCTGTCCAAACTCTTAGAGTACACTCGATCTTTCACTACACTATGTGCTGTTGAAATGTGTACAGTATTTACTGTATACTGTATATACTGTATATATATCAGCCTTGTGCATTTTAGATCATTGTCATCAAAATGTTAGCCTATAGTTCACATTAGAAAATACACAGTACACTGTTATATTGAGAACATGCATGCATTTTGACTAGTTTGTTGGTAGACAATGACACAAGGACTTGTCATTCTGATGGCAATGACATGTTCATCGACGTACACATTTTCTTTTGAGGGATAGACTAAGGACTTTTGTTTAGTTGCATGCTTTTGCAGATACAGTACTGTAATACATTGTGCTATGTTTGTATGAGTAGTTTCTAAAAATTACTGTAACAAGCTGGCTTTGTCAACAATGACAAAATTACTTGACATTCTGATGGCAATGACATGTTCATTGATGTAAAAATTTGCTTTTGAGAGATTGACTAAGGATTTTGAGCAACTTACCAGCTTGACAAAACATTGTGTTTTGCTGTTTGTACAAATTGTTTTGAGAAATACCAGCTGGTGTGCAACTGTTAAGAGTGAATCAAAAAATGTACCAAAGCGACTGAGAAATACTGTAACATTAACATTTGAACTTGATGACATATGAGCGAAAAACCAGCCAGGTCCTGTGGTGATTTTTAACGGATCAGACTGATTTCAGCACATAAAATTCAGATTTTTATAAAAGCGGGAATTTGTTAATATTAACACCAGCATTTACACCAGCATAGACCAGCATGTGTCTAATCACAGATCAATCCTACTACTACAGCTAAAACAAAACACACATTTTAGGGTGCAGTTACACTTAGGCATTTGGCCTAGTTTGTTGGTAGACAATGAAGGACTTTGTTATGGCCCTGACATGTTCATTTACGCAATTTTGCTTTTGAGAGATCGACTAAGAAAGGATTTTGAGCAAGTTACAGGCTTTTGCAGGAAATACATTGTGTTGTGCTGTTTGTACGCGTTCCTTCAAGAAATGGGCAAGCTGGTTTGCAAATATTAAGACTGAGTCGAAAAATGTACCAACGCAACAAGCAACACTTGGTGTCCACTTTTTAACATCATTGTAAAAGCTCAATAGGCACAAATGATCACAACCCATTCTGTTTTCTAGTACTCAATAGACTACTCAACACACACACACACACACACACACTTCACTAACAGATGCTATAAAAGCACTCTATATCCCACCTGACCCAGCCCATATAGTGCATCCTTGTAGGCAGCAACCCACGTAATGCAGGTACGACGTTAGCATACTGCTAGTCCAGTGAGTTGTGTAACCCTGATACCTAACAATGAACACCTTTGGCTAAAGGGGGGCTTGATCTTATGATGCCATAGGAACCCATGGGGCTTCAGGGCTGTTATGGGGCAAAGGCAAACACCAACCCCCTTCAAATCCTCCCAACTGCACAGAGGAGGTATAGCAGAGAGTTGTGTGGTGGATAGGTTAAATGGAGGGGGGTGAATAGTTCCTGATGTACTGTACATAACTGGACGTGAGGTTTGTTTGTCTGTTTGTGTGTCCAGGAGGTTTTGTACCTGTCCATCACAATAATGGTCACGCGTGTGCACTGGATAATAGGAAGTATTAAACACAAGAACACAGGAGTGTGCCAGCTTACTCCACCCCCCTCCAGAACCGCTCATGTACGCCATAAGTAATGTATCAGGACCACTGATGTGCTGTTGGGTATCATAAGCAGTTCACCAATCCCCAGCAGAGATAAATATGAGCTGCATGCCCAAAAAGGGCAACATATCATTATCCTATTCTCCTTTACTGAAGAAAACAGAAAAAATTAGCCCCTTCCCATTTAGGAGCACACGCACACACACACACATACACACACAGGCGCACACACACGCACACACACACACACGCACACACACACACAGGCGCGCGCACGCACACACACACACACACACACTTGCGCACACACACAGACAGACAAACACAGCATCAATACAACTACATAATCAGTTATATTCAATCTCTTCCTTCCACGCTAAAATGACTGATCGGTGCATGTGTGACTGGTGACCGTGGGACGCGCTCACACACGCGCCTGAAGGGAGGCCTCACCTGCGTAATTGATAGGCCTACATGTGTAATGGCATCCGAAGCAAACAATGCACAGTAGAAGCAGGCAAACAGACCTTGTAGTGTAAGAAAAGGGCAGAGCCAACGAGACAGAGGAGGAGAGGGGAGGCATACAATAATGAAGAACAATGTCGTTTCATTGCTGAGGAGAGCAGACACTCTACCTTGCGTCTGCGGTCCCTAGATTTATTCCGCTTCTTGTTCTTCTCCTCCTCCTTATCCCTCAGCTCCTGGGCGGCGGCCTCCGCTAAGTCCTTGTTTTTGCGGAGCTGCTTGGCGGCTTGCGCCATGGTGCCGCTGCTACTGCTGCCGCCGCTGTTGAAGAGCCTCCAGCCCCCCGCCTGGCTGCGCTACCACCAGCCGTCTCCGTGTCTCCTCGTCCCGCTGCGTCCCCCAGCCTCGGTCCGCCTACCACCTCGTCGTCGGTGGCCACCACTGCACGCGTGTGTGAGACTAAGCGTGTGTTTGTGTGTGTGGGGGGGAGATAGAGTGCGATATGCTACAAGAAAGGGAATAGGGAGAGAGAAATATGCTACGAATCGGCAGTGCGGACGCTGCCGCTAGCTTGCCAGTCCAGTCTGCTTTCCCGATGAATGCGAAGCTGCCTCAACCACCCCCCACCCCCCAATACCCCCACTCTGCCTGTAGAAAACCAGTCACGCAGCCCTGCGCACGGCGCGGTGGGTATCGTACTGCGGAGCTTCTCGTTTTCTCTCTCACGCTGGCCGTATGATAGCCTCCTCGTTTCAGTCAAGGCTTCCCCTCTGTAGGGTGTGATACAACCGACTAGAGAGCAAAACATGCAGAAAGCCTTTAACATATTTGCCCCTCGTCTGGTCTTTGACTGCAATACCTCTCTTTAGAGCGAAATAGATATAAAATATATATATTTAATCGATTTACACGTCTATTATTTGTTTGTGCATGTATCTCTCTTTGCTCTTATTAATTTCCTGTCCATATGATATCAGGGAATTAACTATAGTCTATTCGCAGATTTACAGCACGCAGGCTGTCATGTGAGCGTTTCATCTGCATATTGCTTAGTTTCAGTGTTCTCCCTCTATTTATTTTAACATTATAGGCTTTGGGTGTACCAAACCAATGAAGAGGATATATGAAGAACCCTTGTGTCAACTTGTAGGCTTCTGAAGTAACCAAGCCTGGATTACTGTACCAGATAACCATAGAAATATAATCTATAGGACAAACTGGTGCCCAGGACAGGACTGGACACATTGCCCCATAGTGGGAAATCACGTGTATAACACATGACGACCACTAAAATATCCAGAACAGGGAAATAAATGCAATGATACAGTAGCATATTCAGTGTGTACGTATGTGTGTGTGTGTGTGTGTGTGTGTGTGGGGGGGGGGGGGGGGTGGGGGGG
>JAODUH010003425.1:0-11363 GCA_027564835.1 Typhlichthys subterraneus
AGGTCTACACATGCAGGGTGACACACTCGACCACTACGCTAAACATGAACATGTCCAAAGCAGGTACATTTGGTTGCATGTTGACAATTAAACTGTAATTCATCACATTTATACTAGCTGCATACAAATGGCTGCAATGAATCACCTTTTTTGCTTACCCCATATCTAATTTATATGAGCATTGACATTTTAACAGTGCATGTTTTGCAAAGCTGCAATAAATAAAAAATCTAACATATGTATGATTTAATTTAAAGAAATCTTCTTTAGCATTTTGTAATTTTTTTCATTAAAAGAAATCATATTTAACATTTAACTGAAAATGTTTTCTTTGTTGAATCAGAAATTCTAGAGCAAGGTGTGTATTTTGATCACAACAGCCATGATGCAATCTTGCAAGACTTGGGGGAAGATAACTGGTACATGGTCCTTACATTTCTTCTCCTTTTCCTGTTGTCTCTCTTCTATGGATCTGTGGTCACCCTTATAAAGGTGAGAAGGCTGAGCATAAACCTTTCAAATGTATTACTTTATAATTTATTTACATTTTATGTCTGTAGTAAGTATTCATGTTATTAAACAAATTTATTAATCGATAATTAGTCTTCCATATTGTAGTTTCATGTTGAATATAGGACTTCTAATTCAAATAGTTCATATTTCATGTTTTTTATTTTCAGACTAAATGATTCTAAAGGATGATGTATGGCCAAATCAACCATGTGTACATAGACATTCTAGGTCTACAAGTTGTGCTGGGGTTCAATTCAGCCTGTCCTCATGTTTCAATCAAATAATGCAAGGATTTTTGTTTTGTTTTTCTTGTTTTTGGTGTAGGCCTATAAAGTTAATGCACAATCTGTCAGTTTATGGTTTCTCTTATGATAGCTTTGGCTTTACACAGCATGCAGAAATGCAAATATGTGTAGGCTATAATATATTAACATTGAGCTGTCTGATATTATTTTATCCGATAAAATTAAAATAAAAAATTAAATATGTATAATACCGGATGCTCCTTTGATTTTGTAAATTGTAATCTGCATTTGTTGTCCTATCATTGCTCAGAAGGGGGAACCATTTCATAGACGTACGGCAGCTAATGAGGTCTTGTACAGGTAAAAGGATTGTCTTAGTATCAAAATAAGTTACAATGTCACAAAAAAGATGAATGGTTTACCTTTAACCTTGCTACTTGCTACTATAAAGCCAACACATACAATACATGTACATATACCAAAATGATGTATATCAAAATGAACAGGCGACAGCATAGGCTTATTTTTGTTATTATTTGATATAATACTTGATAGGCTAATACTGTATGCAGAGCTCAGGAATCTAGTTTTATCTTTCTGGTCCTGCTATCTTCATATCTTTCTTTTATTTAACATATATTTCAAGGGAAAACGCAGATACTGTTATATGGTTATTTTATTTGCTGTAATGAATGTAAAAACCACTGAGTGGCGCTACAGACAACATTAAGCTTTTATGTCACATTAAAAGGCTGTGGAAATGTCTAAAAATAACACGATTGTACACCCAAATTACATTATTATTTTTTTATTAATTTACATGTATTTGGGTAGTGAAAGCCTCATCTCTTAAATAAGTCAGACAGTAAAGGCACCTACTGTCATTCACATCGGTAAGCGCAGAGAGCGTCGAAGATCGCTCTGGGTGCCCGGCCACCGACGCTGAACAAAGATTCAAGGACGCTCTGACATATATGAAATAGGCGGCAATGTTCGTTTGAATGCTGGTCTTGCTAACTTGCTCATTTAAATATATATCTAAGCTTTATAATGACATGCATCATTATTTTCTCCAGCTAAGCAAAGTCTGTGTGAGCTCTTGGCTCTGTATGATACTATTAAAAATAAAAATACACAGAAACACACAGTTCTAGTTGCAGATTTAATTACGCCGTTATAATAATTAGCAAAATAAAAAGCATTATAGCGCCAAAGCATGTTATTCCCTCCGATTTATAAAAAAATATATTATGCACTATTATGTAAAGCACTCACCAACTCACCAAGCCAACTCACCAAGAATGCCTACAATGACAGACCCTTCTTATTTGTATCCCTGTACGGCAAACAGGGACACATCATATTAATGGGAAAACCGCCACTGCAATAATCAATGTAATTTTTGCTTGGGAACTAATGTTTGGAAGGAACCATTGTTACGGTTGTGTGCTTCTCGCCGCCGAGCGGTGCTGGCTCAATATAGACAATGAATAACTTCAGGCCACTTTGACGCTCTCGCCGCTGACCGTTGTGATCGTACAGTTATGCTCATTATCATGTAAAATAGAAAGACAACACTTTACTGTAAACTCGTAATATACACTTCTGGCAAGATAGTATTGTATCTTTTAGCAATGTTTCTTTGCTTTAATAAGGCTGTGACCAGTCAAGCAAAGGAGTTTTCGTAGGTAGGCCTAAAATGTGATCATTACAACACTCATTGCTGCGGAGCAGTTTTCACGGCATCTCCGTCTGGTTCTGGTGAATGGGGCTGGATCCTACCGGATGGTTCTGTCTGGGGCAGCTGAAGGAGCCCAGGTGACCCTGGTGCTTGTGTGCCATGTTGACAGAGGTGTACACCCCTGGGGGGCTCAGGAGGCTGAAGGCGGTGTGGAGCTGTTGCTGAGCGGAGGGCGTGAGCGACGTATGGATGGGCGTCGTAGAGGTGGAACGGGCGGCGTCAGGCGCGGCTTGCCCGCTCAGCGAGGGATGCGATCGGCTGAGGCTTCCCGGGGAACCCATTGGTAGGTAGGCTCCGAGAACAGGCGCCCGGCATCCCACACAAGGGCCCTGCGACGGCCCAGGGAAGCCCTGGAAGGCAGAGCTGAGGCCTAGGAAGCCTTGCCCCCTGCGGTTGGGCGAGTGTGCCGTGTAGGGGGAGTTGGGTGTTGTTCTGGAGGCCTGCAGGGGCTCACACTGGCCCTGCAGTGCCCCGGGGGCTCCGTCTCTCTCAGCCCAGCACTGGTGGAGCCAGGCCGACATAGGGCCGGAATGCTGGTGCAAATGCTCCACCTCCACCTTCTGTTGCCCAAGGGTGGGACTCCGGACCTGGGTGAGCCCACCGCCGTAAGCCCACACGCTCCTGGCAGCGTGGCCTATCGGCTCCATGTGGACTTGGGGCCCGGGGACTACATTATAAGGTGTGTGGGCGGTTACGTTGGCACTGGGAACCACGGGAACCACCCCTATGGCATAGGAATACCTTGTGGCTGGAGAGGGATGGTGCAGCATAGCGGTGTGTGTCTGCAGGAAATGCATCATCTCATGGAGCTCCTTGGCCAAGTTGGACACTTCCTGGTTCAAGTTGTTCATCTGGAACAGGCAAGCAGGTGTTACTGCTGCAGCACCATATGAATCACAGGGAAACATGGATGGGATCCAGCCAAAGGAAAAGACGTTTAAATGAAGGAGAGCGTCTTCGCCCTCAAACTGTACAGTATACTATTCTATTATTGTGCCTGCATGCCAACGTGTTGAAAATGTGCATGCAGGCACAATAATAGAATAGTACACTGTACGTAAAGACAGACGTATTGTACAGTTTGAGGGCGAAGACGCTCTCCTACATTTAAAGAGAGGTGTTATTAGATTATGTCTTGCTCTTTATGGAGCGGTGAAAGTGGAGTAATGTCTTTGAATGATTTATTTAATCAAACTGTCATTGTGGACTAAAATCCTAACTAGCAAATTCACTGGCTATCTTAATAATGACTGTTTTATTAACAAGCAGCTACAGTAATGCATGTTAGCTACAGTAGATGAGCTCTTTGTCTGTGTTATATTACTGCATTAATATAGTAGAGGTAGATGCGTACCTCTTTGTTTAGCTTACTGATATTCAGCCTGACCTCCTCTGTCTCTAGAAGCAGGCTGGCGTTTACATGCAATTGGTCTGTAAGATAGAAGAACATAGACATGGCAACATTGCATATTAAACATGCAATAGATTTGAGCCTACCATAGAGCGATAATGCACATGCAGTATGCATTGCGGTGTCAAATCTACAGTAGGTTGGCGTACTAATCTGACCCCAGCTGTGGAGACATTACCTTTCCCATTAGTCTTCATCTCGCTCTGCTCTACGTTAAAATGGAATGCGTGATCATTGTCCTCGATTCCATCCACGACCCTGACAGAGGCGAAAGAGACGGTTGCGTTATTCTGGCTAAAACCAGCACTTGTACCGAATTGTTGATTGTAGTGCATTGACCCTGAATAAATTAAAAATCAATCAACCAATCAAAATGAAAAGTGGAAATTTAATTAAACTTAAAAAAAAAAACTTCAATAAATGTAAATAAAATAAATAACTGAACAGGTCACCTGGGGCTCAGTTCAAGCGGGCTGACACAATGCAAGGGTGGAATGAGTAGCTTGGCCGGCCGATAGCTTGCGTTCGGTCCTGTGAGTAGCATTGGCACGGGAGATGAGGGTACGGCCTCCTCATTGGTCATCGTCTGAGGGGAGGGGCTACGGCCTCGACAGCCCTGGGCAGGCGAGCGACACAGGCGGAGTGCGTTGCTGTTGCGAAGCTCCTCCCCCAGCATGCTGGATAGAGACGACTGGCGCACTGGGCTGCCCATCCCATGCAGCAGGGGCAGACTTCTTTGATAAGAGAGTCTCACGCTGTCCTCGTCTTCCACATTATCTGTCCCAACAACAAACGGTGGGTTGCTGTCCGCACCAACGTGGTGCTGTGGAGAGATCAGAACAACATGTATCCCATTTAGTAGTTAAGTAGTGAATATAATAGTCAACATTCATTTAGCTTTACAAATCTTTGCAGTGTGCCATAATAATGCCTTATGATAGTCGCCTGTGGACAGGAATGTGAGAACATCAACCACCAAGGTCTTGTCAGCTGTTTGTATATACAAACACAGTGACACTGTGTAATGAGACTGTTTCCAGCCTTATTAATTATGCTGGCAGCCTGTTCCCATTATCTGCAGTTCTACATGCATTTAGCTATGGGAACCAGATGACTCTGAGTGATGTTTCATGTGCTTTGGCAGATAATATGCAATTAGTCTGGCTTCACCAGGCTACCATTTAGCACTAATGGTGAATTAAAAATAATCTTTCCATTAGGTACAAGTCCTGAAGTAAAACATATTTAATGTTTTCAAGTGGATTGAATTTGACATTTGATTTATGCTGGTCTTTATGGTAATGCTAATATCAGATTTTGAGGTAACAAGCAATCATTTGTACAGTAGGCTTATATACTGTGTACTGTAACTAGTTAGTTGTACAACTACAGTATGTTTACTGGGTAACATTTTTACAGTATATTAGGCTAGGCTAACTGATTGTCCTCCTTTTGCCAAGGTTTTATAAATGTTTTCTGTGTTTCTTCGGGGAATCAATTATTATGTAAAAAATAATTCAGAATAATTTATTGCATAATGGGTATATGCTAATTTGTTCATAACTATAAACCACTTGTGTTGTTGTGATGACAGAAATAGTGATTGAAGCAAAATTTACAATAGCTTGAGATAATTGACCTTAGTGGGCCACACACATACCTGTGATACTCTGGGAGACCTTGGAAATCTCTTTATTCCCTATAAAATAAAATAAGGTAAAATGAAATAACACAGAATTAGATATCTGTAAAAAAAGAAAAGAAAAAGAAACATTGAATTAAAACACGTCTTTCTTTCCTTTGAGTCTTACTTGGGTTTCGCTGCCCTCTCTCAGGTTGTAGGTGAGGTTGCGGTGGATGTCAGAGCTGAAGCGGCTGCCATACTCTGGGTAAAGCCCAAGGACCTCCCTTAAGGCCCTGACACTGATGTACTGCAGGTCACAGTAGGTCAGAGCCTTCACATCTGCATTAGTCTTGATCACTTGGTCCTGTCCTGGAAGGTCCGCACCAATGAGGTCACCTTTGCCTGCACAGATTATGGATTAAGCAAGTGTGTCAAAATGGCCGCTACCATTGGCAGAATACAGACTAGGTGTAGGAAGAAAGTGGTAAATCGTGATATGTTACAACATAAGACAGTACTGTACGTTGACCACACAAGGCCCATGATGCCATAGACTATACCATAGTCCATAATATGTGATATCTCACAATATTTAAGCAAACATTTACTGTAAAAAACGTGTTATTGCTGTGAATATGTAGCAGCCTCTCTCTTCATGTGGATCTAGTTAAAATTATTTTATGTGACTATAAAACACTGCTTAAAATGACCGCTATGATCTACGTGTCAATTGTATGTCTTAGTATCTGTGTTTAGACCGAATCTTGCCTTTCTCTGCACGTTCCTGCTTTCACAGCTAAGCAGAACACAGGTATAGACACTCACCTCTAAAAACATCAAACACAGTACTAAAATAACTTTGGCACCAACATTTAGCTGTGTTTTCCTTTTAAATTTGATTCAGTTTGAACAGAAAGATTCATTACTTTGCAAAAAGTACATTTTGTTATGTGTTTATGTGCCTCAGTCACAATTCATATATATAATACATTATACTGTATATCTATGTGTGTGCGTGTGTGTGTGTGCGTACTGTATGTCCTTGAGGAGGTGTATGCTCACTAACTATCCTCATAAGCCAATAGCGTAGCAGTACTTATCAGTAGGCGGTGAGCGGCGGTCTTAGGAGCGAGTGACTGACCCAGGATGGCTAGCACCATGCCGTCACTGAGCACCTCCAGGGACCCAGAGCAGACGAAGTAGTTGGCTTGCAAGGCGTCGCCCTGGCGGATGAGGAACTCCCCCGGCGCGCAGAACGACGTCTTGATGTGCAGCGAGAGCGAGCGCATGCATCCCCTGCTGGCCTGTTGGAACACAGGCAGCTGCAGGATGTCCTTGTTGAGGTGCATGGCGATATCAGCCCGCAGCTCGTCGGGAAAGTCATGCAGCAGCTGGGAACACACGCAGTGCCTTTCAAGACACTCAAGGGCATCTTTTTTTTTTTTTTTACAAATAAAACATTTAACTAAGACAGGAGCATACAAATCAGAAATAGAAAATACAAGATTGAAAAGTAAAGGAGATTGAGCAGATATTTTATATACGGGGATGTCTGTGATATTGGTAGGGGAATATAGTTAGGCTATATAAAACATCAAATGTTGGCAGCCAGTGAGTTCAAACATGATCTCAAGGGCCTCTGCATGGCCTGTATGGAACCCAAGTGGCATGAATGATGAATCCAAAATCTGCAGTTCCTATAATGGCCACTTGAGGCAAGCTTCAAAGGAGAGCCAATCCCAATAAGTCTCACAGAGCCATCCTTTACATACATAAAGTCTGAGACACTAACTAACACTAACTGCGTCAGTACCCACCTACTTGACAGGAGAGGTATTTTGTTTGACATGCACGACAACCAACTACGTAACTCAATGACCAAATTGGACGTTACATTTACAATGAGGAATTTGTTGGAAAACTAAATGACACAACTATGGCTGTTTACAGTTCTTGTAAATCTGTAAAATTAGAAGGCTACTGTTACTGCTTAAAATAAATATAACATTTTTAATTAGTAAATAAAGCACTGTGCTATCGTTTCACAATAAATTACGGCTATATAATTGTTGTGAGTGACGATGCTAACAGTCAATAAAAAATGACAGTATCACTTCCCGAGAGTGAGAGACCTATGTCTAGCTTACAGGGGTATATGTATCAGACGTCCAGCACATGAATTGCTTATTTGACATAGTGC
Organism: Typhlichthys subterraneus; assembly: GCA_027564835.1. NCBI lineage: Eukaryota > Metazoa > Chordata > Actinopteri > Percopsiformes > Amblyopsidae > Typhlichthys > Typhlichthys subterraneus. The sequence continues at coordinate 7,735 of JAODUH010003425.1, forward strand.
TAATGGCGGGAGAGGCTGAGACTAATCGCCATGGAGATAAACATCTATCTTTACAGAAAAAATAAACATGTTTACAGCCTGGCAAAAGAAACTGTTTTGGTCTGGCTAGTTTCCCCGTTCAAATGTACAGGTGGGTGAAGTTTTATATAACTCACAAATTATACATTACTTTCATTATTATGGATAGCCGGGAGTTACAAGCAGTTAGGTACTGCAAAGATGGTGATGCGATTACAGCCAGCACAGAGGGAGATTCAAACCTGTTCTTCTGAAGACATATGGGTGATGTCATGGAGGGTTGGTCCATGTATTTATACATTCTGTGGTGGAAACGCCCAGTGAAGAAGAGCTATGGAGCGGAGGGTTTGACCAGTAAACAGTGAGACATTGTCAATGATAATGCATTGAAGGATTGTTGATATTTCAACTTGACTCTCACTTCAATGACATAGGATGTACCCTCAGAAGCTCCATCCAACACATTGAACACACGTTGCTGGGATAGTGTTGTGTGGTGTGGTCTGCCCCACTTTGTTTGTGTTCCTATTTATTCCTATATGTTATATATAGGCTGTGTGGAAACACCAGATTTGGTTTCAGCATATTACAGGCAGCTAGCTGACCGTGAGGAGATTTTCACAGAATATTACGAAAAGTGTATACTTTACATTTTATAATGTTATACAATACAGACTGTCACACTTTTAAATAACTATCTGCTCTTTGAGCGTGTCATTGAAACATGGTCACCTGTTGCAATAACCCAGCCTGTATTTGACTAAGATGGGGTGAGCAGTGACTTTTCTGCCCTCTAGTGGTCAGAACGTCTCCATCCACTGGGGTTCTGTTTCTAAAAAAGCATCTCTGTTCCTTCTATTTTTAATGTCTATTGGATTAAACAAGATCACATGATGTGCTAGCCTGCAGAGTGAACACAGGCACGCAGTGTTAAAGCCGGCATGCTCTCACAAAGCAACAGCTGACTTTCAACAGTGAATACATTTTCTACAGATGGTGATATGCAGGTGGTAATGAGTACTGACTGAGGGTTGCTTTGTTTCCTTCTCTCATTTTTAGCTAGGTTACAATGAGGTGTGGCTCCATGTCTGCACTGGCCACAAGGTCTATTTAATGAAATACCTCATCTACAGTAGGGGAAGAGGTGAGGTACATTTGAAGGCTCACATGTCTACGGTACAGTACAAAAAAATATAAAACATCTGTTCAAGGATCTGTTATTCCTGTATGACGCTGTTCCACCGCAATGATAATGATGTATACAGTGTGGTACACTGTTAACACCACAAACGCAGGCTAATGACATTTACTTTAAATACTTTCATGACTCCCATTCAGCTGTTGGTGACATGTAGAACTTTGAGCGACGGTCAGTTACACCAGACATTGGTGCATTGCTATGTATTGTATGAACTACTGTAACTCTATTGGAACTGGTGCACTCACATACAGCTACAGATTACAGCACGACATGTTGGCTGCATGGCGCCTGTCTGCGTGTAGTTTAGTTGATGTAAATATTAATAATGAAGAATACCTATATATAGTATCCATGCACTGTATATGAGCACATTAGGTGAGAGATGGCCTGGCGTACCTGATGTCATCTTTTCTACCCACCTCGTTGGCGTTGATGCCGTTGTTAACGGACCACGTGGCCTGGAAATACTCCAGCATCCTCTGCTTCAGTTGCTGAGGCAGCCGGTGCACGCGGATGAAGTCCTTGAGGTCCTTCATGCGAGTGTGGTAGAGCGAGCGGCGCGAGTACATGCGCTGGATAATGGCTGTCACGTTTCCAAAGACCACTGCATGCATCAGGGCTGAGACGCAATGGACGCAAACGACAAATAAAAATCAAATCAAATCTGGTATCATACCCAATTTATATATTATTTTATAAGCCCCCTTTTCTTGCACTATAGGAAAATATGAGTGACTGAGGACATGCACATTAGAGGTGGGCGATACTGCAGAATTTGGTTTCGATCCCATACCAAGTAATACACGGCCAGAATTGACGTTACTGATACCAATACCAATACTTTTTATTATTATGAGCGGCTTATGTACTAAGGGAGAACAGTGTTATGATTTATGAGGCGCATGCATTGTTTACATTTTTATCTCAATACTGCCCCCTTATGGTAAACAAATTGAACTTGTATGTATGAAGACATATGTTTTGTATGGGAGCCATGTGCTAATATAGAATACAGAATCAATTAAATAATTAAAGGACACTGTTTGTGATGTGTTTTGTCAAATATTCTTTGCAAATGTCCCCTCCTATGCCTATGTAGCTGTTTGGCTGGCGTTCATCACTACTTATTGTCTTATTCTATAAATGTGTAAAAGCGTCTCAAACACACAAACATGTCAAACACCAATTAGTTTAATTTAGTTGTCCTCTCTGGGCACAACATACATTCTAATCTCCCAATCTAAATATGGCCCAATCTTAATGTCCCCCATAAGGCCTGCACCTTGCTATCCCAGGTATTGGTTACCCTGTGTTGCACTCAACAAAGATATCACCTGTTGGCTATTCAGTCAGGTCTACTTTGTCAAATAATATTCATTAACTTAATTATTTATTTATATTTGGAGGTATGGCTCTGTTCTGGGAGCTCCCAACCCAGCAACGTGACATGTCCTGCCTGACCTTCCGCTGTGCTTTATTTCCCTCAGGCAAAATTTGTGAGCATAGAGATCTCAAAATGTCTGTCCGCGAGTCCTTATGCACTCACTGAAACGATTTGACAGTGACAGCCCTAAGTCCTCATAGACTTTCTGTAGCAGGAATGTGATGATGTCTTGATGTGAATTGTTGCGGTCCACATGGTCCCGTGTCCACACCGGTGTTTTCAGGTCAATTTCAAGTATACAGTATGACATATTTAGCATTTGACCTTCAACTAACTTAAAACTGACAGACTAATAAGTCAGATAAACAAATAAACAAAGGTAACGGGTTGTGTGAATGAAGAACGTTTACACCTCATCGGTAGCACTTGTGGGTCACTGTGAAACAGGCTCGCCACCAGGATCACCTTCACGGGGCAAGCTGCGGGAGCACACACCGCGGGGTGAAACTCACCGCCCATCAGCATGATGCAGATGGAGAAGATCTTCTCGGCATCGGTGTTGGCACACACGTTGCCGAAGCCCACGCTTGTGAGGCTGCTCAGCGTGAAGTACAGCGAGGCGATGTAGGCGCTGCCTATGGACGGACCGCCCAGCGTACTGTTGACGTACGGGGTCTCCATGCGCTTGCCCAGCTCCTGGAGCCAGCCTGGTGTGGTGGAGAGAGAGAGAGAGAGAGAAAGAGAGAGAGAGAGAGGGAGAGAGAGACAGGTAGAGAGAGAGAGAGAGAGAGAGAGAGAGAGAGAGAGAGAGGGAGGGAGAGAGAGACAGGTAGAGAGATGTTGTACAACAATTATATTGTTTTTCTTGTTTTGTTGCATTGAGTTCATATAAAAGCTTGAGCGATGGCTCTGTCTGTGTCAGGTGATGTGATTTAAAGGGAGGCATCTGTGTGTGTTTCCAGTTAAAGAACCTATATACTGTTGGGGGGTGGGGGGGGGGGGGGGCACTTTCTCCTGGCAAGGAAC
>JAODUH010003426.1:0-11363 GCA_027564835.1 Typhlichthys subterraneus
TCGATAAGAACCGGAATCGATAAGCAGAATCGGAATTGGAACCGGAATCGATTAAATTCAAACGATACCCAACCCTAATTGTTGTCACAAGCCCATCTGGGGAGCCAAACAGTGAATGGCTGTACTTGGCAGTTGATTGGATGAACCATCTGTTCGTTGTCGCTGTCGGCACACCTAAACCACGCCCGTATAGCTATAAGCACTACGCTGATTGGTAAACCATGCCCGTATAGCTATAAACATGACGCTGATTGGAAAACAACACCCGTATAGCTATAAACACGATGCTGATTGGAAAACAACACCCGTATAGCTATAAACACGACGCTGATTGCAGAACCACGCCCATATAGCTATAAACACGACGCTGATTGCAAAACCACGCCCGTATAGCTATTAACACGATGCTGATTGGAAATTGGAATTCAGTTGTTACTTGGACACATTCAAAATTATTCCGAGGCTTTCCAGACTGATTCTCACAGTGAAATTGAAACTGAAGCTGACCATCTGAGACCATCCTGATCTCGCGAGGCTATGTATTATTTTGAAAACCACAAAATAATTCAGAGTATAAGAATTCTGAAAATAATTGGATCTCTTAAATACCCTGTGAATATAAATTTTATAAAATGCTAGAGCCATGATATTTCCAGCCTAGTGTTTCAAAAAACTTAAGTAATACGCACTTTAATGTAACCAAGGTACAAAGATAAAAAGTAAGATCAAATAAGATCTTTGCTTTATGGTGTGCTTAGTGATGAACTGCTGTGATCCCTCCAGGCTAACCATTACACCTTATAACTGAGCATTGTACTGTACTGCCTATTCCCAAGAAACCCAAATAGTTATCGTTAGCAGCCAGTGCATGACTGAACAAGGCACATGCACACACACGTATACAATACACATGACTGTGTTCTTGTTACAGAGATCTATTCTCTTCTCTGTGTCCTCTATACAGTACATACCTCTTCTATGGAAGTATGTGCACATTTGTGTGTGTATGGGTGTGTGTGTGTGTGGACACCAACTCACTCTCGTCAGGGTTGGGCGAGGCTAGGATGGCGCTGTGCTTCCTCTTCACCTCCTCCACCTTCTCTGCCAGTGACTCAATGAAGCCACGGATCTCCTCCACCTGAGGGGAGAAGGGTGGGGGGTTAGATCCACACCCTACCCTCGGGCAGACTAACAAATTCTCGCCAGCTGTGCTGTGCTGTTTACCTTGTGCACCAGTCAGTCACATGTCTCTTTACTTTGTGCACCAGTCAGTCACATGCCTGTTTACCTTGTGCACCAGTCAGTCACATGTCTCTTTACCTTGTGCACCAGTCAGTCACATGCCTGTTTACCTTGTGCACCAGTCAGACACATGTCTGTTTACCTTGTGCACCAGTCAGTCACATGTCTGTTTACTTTGTGCACCAGTCAGTCACATGTCTGTTTATCTTGTGCACCAGTCAGTCACATGCCCCATCGTTGGTCTGCGACGCATTATTGATGCCTATTCAGTCACATCATTATGTTCCTGGGCATGACTGGCAGTTTGAGGGGAGTGGGGCGGAGTCAGAGGAAGGGTCTTATAGAGCCAGGACATGCACCTGCGTGGAGAGAGGCCTATCTGGCCCAGGTGAAGCATTCTCAATGGGGCTCCTGTGTGATTTCCTCAGGGTATATCTCCAGTATTATTAGCTCTGTGTCGAGAGTCAGTCTAAATGAAGCGCTAGCTCTAGCCGAGAGCAGATTAGCGGAAAGCAGGACATCTGGAGCGTTCCGCAGCTTGAAGAAGGCATCAGACTGCTTGGAACCTCTTTGTCTTCCCAAACAATCTGCCCAGTAGGCCTGCACATGCTCCTATGCCCACTGCCTTTAGAGTTCTGACAACCAATATACTTCAAATGACTTCATGTAACGGGAAGCAATTCCCAGGATTTGTGTTTGTGTTTGTGTTTGTGAAGTGACTGAATAGAAATGTATGGTTCTCAGGCTATTTACAATTGTTTAATTGCTTTTAAAATACATATATTATATATTATATTATATTACCGTAGGAACTGGACAACTAGTCAAAGATATTCAGCAGTCCAACCTTATGTTGTAAAGTAGATAATGTGATCATCAAAGTAGATAACTGATAAATAATTAATTAATTCATTGTAATAATTAATAATTATTACACCCATGCCCAATAGGAGGCTTTTGGCTGTCACGGGTCACAACATGTAGAGCAGCAATGCTCCACCCCTCTAAGCTCTACGGTCACACATCTATGCTGTGCCATGCCTTTCTCCAACAGCTCATTATGTTCTAACTACCTCCATAATTGGCTTCTGATTGGAGTTGTATTGTTAATAATAATAATATTATCAGCTCTGGGGGGCCGCTGGGAGCCCTCACGTTACACGTGTGAGAGGAACATGTTTGTGTGTCACTGTGCATGCGTGCACAAAGTGGGGCAGAGGCAGGACAAGAGGAGCTACAATATAGGAGGCGCGGAGGGAGGGAGGGAGAGAAGAAAACTGAACGCAAAGGGAACATGAAGTGAGCAAACGCTGCCTTGGCTCAGAAGCTCTATGGCAGTGAGCCGGGGTGTGGTGTGCCAGCCGTCTCCCACATCAGGCAAATCTGATTGGAGTGGGACTACCACACACGCTAACACACATGGGTACAGTATGTGCACACAGACACAATTACCCTGACTGACGTGTGCAGAAGAAGGTACAAATGTAGGCAACACACACAGTACTATAACACGCACACACACACGCAATACCCAGCAGGATGTAGCAAGTGTTAGTGGAGGTCATATGATTGCAGCAGTCACTCCAATACCCTGCTAGGTCCTACTGAATCCTTCATTAAAGGTCCCAGTCAGGGGGAGAGCTCCTTTACTGCTCCAACCTTCATCACCTCACTGTCATTCCTGCTATGGGCTCGCTCTCGATCTCTCTCTCTCTCTCTCTCTCTCTCTCTCTCTCTCTCTCTCTCTCTCTCTCATTATATGTATGTGTGATTGATCCTTTCCAATGTGTATTTAATGTTTACAGTTTTTCTATGATATGCAAACTTACACATGTTGTAATGCATTCACAGAAAATGTAAGGTATTCCATAATCACTCTGCAACATGTGATCAACGTCTCTGTACTTCCTGCACTTTCACTGTATTGTAGGAGATGTATCTTAGAGACCTATTACCAATACATTGGGAGGGTATGGGACACCTTAGAGAAACCCATCTCACAGTAAAGTGGACTGCGCCATAACACTGATGACTCACAGCAGGCCGATATTTTCCTGGAATGGAGATGACAACTGGTGCTATCCTGAAATAAGTCCCCTCTTATAAGAAGTCCAAAAATGTTAATTTTGTGTCACACCTTACAGAGCGTGTACAGGAAAAACATATAAATTGTATAACTTTGGAAAGCAGGTAGAATCAGTACAGGACTTCTGATATGAAATATACTGCATAATTACTCATAACACACCATCTACACGTTCAATAGCTATAAATGATATCAACATTATCGGGAGAATGACAGGAATAGCATGAGATTGGCTACTGAGCTCTGAGAATCAACTGTTATTAGACTCATTAGGCCTAATGTACATTCGTGAGCGAGCGCAACGTAAAAGTGAGCACAGCCAGAATGCAGATAGCACACTCTGTGCCATCGCATTTTACATTGGATGTACTCAATTTGCCACTAATCTGTGTTTGGCACTGCCCTTTAAACTTGGCGTTAACACGGCGAGTGGTCTGGCCTGTGTTCCAGCCATACCCGTAAGTTGAGGCGCATGAAAGCAATGGAGCAGCAGACTCAGTAAAAGAAAACAAGTTTAACGGTCATGAAGTAGGCTAGACCTATTTATAAGTAGACTACTTGTCTGCATGTATAGTCAAACTTAGAGATAAAGGGCATGTTCGGGGTTAACCTTTCTGCTGCTTGCTTCTCTTGTTTAAAGAAATGCGCTAACAGGGATAACACCTGCTTTCTAGAGACAGAGAATGTTGTGCTTTGCACCACAGTTTTCATACTTTCAACGGAATAGGTCATCACGCTCTCTTGGCGCATCTCCTCCCAATTTTTTGGGCGACACCCAATCTCCCCTCGACCCTCCCATGAATGCATCTGCATGAATAGGAAAGCGCAACTTGCAGAAGAGTGTTTTAGCCATGTGCGTGCTGTTCGTACATACAGCACAATGCCATGTTTATAGGCGCAGAGCGCGACGCAATTACGCCTAAAACGGGCGCTAACACGTTAGCCCATTGTGAGCAGGAATACTTCCCGTGCAGGTGGCACTGTTGTGTGTTGACGGCACTATAATGTCCTAGTGTCTAGTCCAAAAGTGGGTGGATTGGAACAAGACTGAAAGACGGAAGGCAGGGAGGGGGGGAAGGGGGAGAGAGAGATGGAGGGAGGGAGGGAGGGAGAGACAGGGGGAAAGAGAGAGATCTTACCTGCTCAAAGAACTCATCCATAAAACCCTTATCCATTCCCACGGTTACCTCATCTTCTTCTTCTGCCGTCTCCTTCCCCTGAACGCACGCACGCACACACACACACACACACACACACACACGGTATGTTAATTCAAGATATAAATATATAATACTGTATATTGCATGCTACCGGTGCTATACTGTACATAATGTAGGCTGGAGTGACCAGAACCTGTGAAGTTGATTTTTCCACCACCCACCCATTACAGTAACTGGTAGAAATCAAGAACTGCGATTACAGTGACACTTAGAGATCACAGGTCCAAAGCAGTTACTGATTCTTCCCCATAAGAGAAATACAAACTTTCTCATGTGCCATATAGAGAAAAATGTGTAATTGTACATCTGTAAGATAGCACACAAACTATAAGAACCAGTATTTACATTCTAACTCTTACCTCAGAACTTAATTCTGAGATTTGAATTTACTATTCAAATTATTACTATTATTATCTATTATGGTCCCTATAATGGATTATATGACTTTGTAATATATTCCATTACCATACATTTAGAGAAGAATTTATAAGGCTTTATCTCATTCATCTAGACTCAGTCAGTCTAATTCAATTCTCCATTAGCAGCTAATGAGCTCCTGTTGTTTTCTCAAGTATCTCAGCAGTTCCATAAGGAGAAAATACAATGGTTTGTATGTATTCTATAAAAGTTAAATACACAGAGAATAAAGTTAAATGTTTATGCTAGTAGTTTATTCTACCAGGCAACACGTAAATGTTAAATGATCACATCCATACTTGTTGTAATCTTCTGTTGAATGCTGCACCAATAATCCAGAATATAAATCAGAACAGCAAACGGAAATGGGCTACGACGACGACTCATTATTGTATCACCATGAATAGCAGCTAAACTCTCATTACAAACTAACAATTGAAGAAGTTGCCATGAAAACAGACACAGGGCGGAGATGTAGAGAAGACAAGTGAAATAATTGAATGAAGAAACATGATGCAGAGATGAGACGAGCACTGCCACTTGGCATGTGCTAACCAAATATGAAAACCTATAAAATCTGCCTTCATCTCTCAGTCCCTACATTCACGATTTAACACACCACAGTGAATCATTTTCTACGGTTAGGGCTCACAACTACATTAAAACAAGAAAGGTGCAAATGATTAAAACACAACCAATTCCATAAATGGATCAAAGCAAAGGCAGGATTTACTAATATCCCAAATAAAGGGCCACATTTACTAAAGATTTGCGTGAGTAAAATCATGTGCAAACTTGATAGCACTCGCAAATAACACCTAAACTGATTTACTAACGGTGTGCACAGAGGATGATGTCTTTCAAAAGTGCAAAGATAGCACATATTGTTCATTTGCAATGTTTGCCTTAATGAATATGCAATTTGGGGATAATGGGAGGGGAATGTGCAAAAATAGTACTTTACTACATGCAAACAATGTGATCTATCAAGCCAAAAAGGTATTTCAGGTGATTGTGACAGCACCAATATTTAATATGTTTGAAAGGAAAGTTCAAACCACCAAGTAGGCTCTGTTTGGGAATGAGATACAATGTGTTCCTTAGAATAATCTAGTACACCTGCAATGAAAAACTTCCCAGCACTAAAAGTATACAATAGGCCTACTGTATAACCTCGAGAAAAAGTGTGTGTGGGTCGCATTATTTTTCACATCAACAATGCCCCAACTTGCATATTCATTAATAAGGCAAATGTACAAATGAACAATGCGTGCTATCCCATCGTCCATTGCTCAACATCGGGATTTACATTTTTTCTTTCCAAAATGTGGCACAACAGCGTTGAAGCGTTTGTAATGCGTATTGGTTGTTTAGTATTCAATAAGATCAATAACCGTTGTTTGACAGATGACGTAAAACCAAAGAGAATTTTGGGCAAGCCATCACAAAAACACCACTTTCACCAAGTTATCTATGTCCATTTATGTTTGCTGGCACTATTGCCATAAAGATATGTAAGAGACTACAAGACTGGCTATCTGTCTAGCAGTGCGAGGATAGGTTGGATTATTCATACAGTACACTGTGGCTAAATCTGCCTGGCTTGTTTTACAGACAGAGGAAATGTGGATAGGTGATATGATGGACACATCTCTAAATTAGGCCAGCCACTTTGGGACCCTTCAGAAAACACAACTGGAAAATCTTGAGGATGTGGGACATTCAGTCAGCGATTGTATGCCAATACACTTTTTGTCAAATTCAGCGAATATATGGTCCGCTAGCTTCCTGTTCTGTGTCCGTGCTGACAAAAATATTTGCTATCCCTGGCTCTGTACATGGGTTCACAAAGAAAGTGCAGGCTGCACCACAACACTATTCCATCCTTGGAAATGCTCAATCTTTTTCCAGAATGAATGACTATACCTTTAAAATATTAAAAGTGAATTGTATCTTAAACTATTATTTTGGTCATCTACCACCTATATAAAAATACAAATATGAAACATGAAATAAAAACACAACATACAGCTCACAGTCTATATGGAGAAGGACTCCTGCTGAGTGACGGACGGCATGTGTTCACCCATTGTTGCATGTAGGGTTCAGCAGGTACACAAAGCAACACGTGGTGGGTGGCAGACTGCAGCAACCTGTGAATGTGTTCTTTCTCTCCGCATGTCATTTACTTTTGTACTTATACAATCCCCCCTCAATTCCACCATTTTCTTTAATAACCATGTTTTCCCCTTTATAATTATTCCAGTCAATTTACTACCTTTGTTTCTATTTTCTGATTTCACATTCATCTTCTCTGCCTAATCTTATTAGCCTTGTCGTTGGCTCACACAACATTAAGATTAATAAGCTATGACAAGTTCCTTCTTCTCCTTCTCCCTTCCTGTACCATTCCTGTGCCACACTCATCTTCATTTCTCTATTCTGGTGTGCGTATCATACTAGGTCTATTCTACCTGTCCTTCCTCCATTTGCCTTCCTTTCATCCTTCTCTTCTGTGGCCTCAAATCTCAAATCCATCTGACCTTTCACAGTGCAATCTTCAAAGTGATGCGATTTAAAACGTGGCTAATACGAATTTACAAACTACCGTGCGATAACAGCATTTATAATGACGACTAAAGCATCTTGGTGCAGAAATCAATCTAGATCCATTTTGGGCAGGCAAATGTTTGTTAGTGCTAAATCTTTGTTCCTTAGAGACTTGATAAAACCATTCTCTATCTAACAAACATTACATTGCAGATGAATGCATAAATAAAGACAATTGCCCCAATTCCTCACACTGTCCATATGTCAGTTGGTGTATACACTGCACAAGTGTAACCATGACACAATAATATTAAAATTAAAGATTTCAGTTTTTGGTCAGCACATATATCTCTAATGTGCTGCCTGGTGAAATACTATAGTAAAATGAACATTCATTAGTCTACTCTAGTCAGTTGACACTTGGTGAGTTGAAAATCGTATGCATTCAATTGAACCCTAATGGCTGATCCCAGACAGAGAAAGGAGATTGCTGTCACAATTCCTTCTGATCTCAGGTAGTTTTATCTGCCCCATGTTTTCTGCATCTCACTTGGCCTTACAATATCACCACTATAGTCAAAATGAGGAATGCATGGTAGTGTAGTAATGGTCTGGAAGTTAAAGGTGAAAGGCTACTTCTTTGTTTATTATAATAGGTCCAGTTGGACCTATTTTAATAATTTGTTCACGATACATTAATTTAAAATTTCATGATTCCATTCATCAGTACATTTACATCTATCCTGTTAATTTACAAGGATCCTCTAGTGGTCTGGAATTTTAACTCCCAGTAAAAAAGTCAGGGTTTAAGCACCAGAATTGTATCACCTCTAAGCATTTTTGAGCAAGATGCCTATCTTGTGCCTTAGTTATGATACAATGTAAATATATTAAGGCACTACCCTCACTGTGTACAGTTGTTAGTGAATGTAGTGACTCTTTACTGGACAATAGAGCATTTTGTTATTTCCTTGCTTTCAAGAGTCTATCATTTTTTTAACTTTTATTTAACCAGGAAAGACATGCTGAGATTACAAATCTCCTTTTCCAGGTGTGTCCTGGCCAAGACAGGCAACAGCATCAACACAACAACAAAATAACATAAAACACATATGCAAACATAGGTATTCAATAACTTTTCAAAGACATTATACTTTCAATAATGTACTTTATCTTAATCAGATACAGTGCATCCAGAAAGTATTCACAGCACTTCACTTTTTGTACATTTTGTTATGTTACAGACTTATTCCAAAATGGATACAAATATAAATAAATCAGATGTATATAAGTATTCACAGCCTTTGGTCAATACTTAGTTGAAGCACCTTTGGCAGCAATTACAGCCTACAGTCTCTTTGAGTATGATGCTACAAGTTTGGCACACCTACTTTTGGGAAATTTCTCCCATTCTTTTTTGCAGGACCTCTCAAGCTCCATCAGGTTGGATGGGGAGCATCTGTGCACAGCCATGTTCAGATCAGTCCAGAGATGTTCAATTGGGTTCAAGTCTGGGCTCTGGCTGGGCCACTCAAAGACGTTCACAGAGTTGTCCTGAACCCAGGCCTTTGTTATCTTGGCTGTGTGCTTAGGGTTATTGTCCTGTTGAAAGATGAACCTTCTCCCCAGTCTGAGGTACTGAGCACTCTGGAGCAGGTTTTGATGAAGGATGTCTGTCAATTGCTGAATTCATCTTTCCCTCAATCCTGACTAGTCTCCCAGTTCCTGCCGCTGAAAAACATCCCCACAGCATGATGCTGCCACCACCATGCTTCACTGTAACTGGCCATATCCTCATAGGGGCGTTACCAAACAAACTGTGTGCAGTAATCTACGCAACATATGCACGTTTCTCTCATTCGCCTGTTTCCCCGCCCCTCTCCCTTTTTTAGCCAATACAGACCAGGAAGCTAACAGTCCACTTTGAAAAGCATACTACTTCTCCGTGTCACATTGACATTGCTAATTCCAAAAACAACTAGAAATTCTTGATTTTCACGGAAGGGGGTCTTTAATAAATTTGTATAACTTTCAAACAAACGTTTTTTCACTTTGTTATTATGGGGTATTGTGAGTAGAATTTTGAGGGAAACTTTATGTTAATCCATTTTGGAATAAGGCTATTACATAAAATGTGGAAAAAGTGAAGCGCTGTGAATACTTTCCGGATGCACTGTATCTTATGACATGCTGTTGTATGTTGAATGCTGTTGGCCTGTATCATTACTTTACAAACAGGCAGTTTCTGGATAACATTATGATCTGAAGCAACTTCAACATTATTAGGATTTTTAATTACAAAATTTGAGCACCTTCATTATGTATGAATCAGTATGTTGATAATTACTATGAAATTGGAAGCTACCCCTGAATAATTGAATGGTATATTTGTCAAATAAATGTTTGGTATAACAGGTAAATGGGCTATGCATTAATTCATTTCATAATTATTGTGAAATTAATTATGCAAGTAATTGATGGGAGCCAACACCAGATTTGGGAAATCATTTCCCCTGTTTAGCGCTGGGAATATCAATTTGAAGGTGTCATATACACAATTCTTGACACTAAATCTATTCATGTTGAAAATATGACAACGTTTTCACATTGTTTAACTGACACGGGAGACTTCTTACATCCCTAAAAACTAGATTTTGTGTAATTCATTATATGTCACGGCTAGCATTTTACTTTAGAGCCAGATTGAGAGCCTCACCTTCTTGCTTGGTGCCATTATAAAATATAGCACAGTTTTTTGACCAGCACACGCGCTTTGCTAAACAAATTAAAATATATAAGAGGCTGCTAAATTATACAGTATTACATTATATATTTTGGGTAGAAAACATGTAACTAAATATGATAGTAGAGGGTCACATCTGGAGCTAGGGGATCTTTACCCAGCAGTACTGTATCTTTTGGAACTACTCACATTACATTTCCCCAGACACCCGTGTGACAAGCCATTGGCTCAGTGGATGAAACCCCATCGCTAAAGAGTCACCAACATGACAGCAACCTGTTACTTGTGATCCTCATATTTACACAGGCTCAGTGTGTGCAGGGGGCAAACAGCACCTCTGGCCCTCTAGGCCAACGCTCCGTTTCAAAGTCAAGCAGCTAGCTTTGTCTTTCATGTGCCGGCTGACTCACAGCCTGTTGTTTGCGATACTCAGGAGGTGCCAACGGCCAAGATCGGGTCGAGGACACAAAAGAAAGTGATAACAGAATCAAAGCTGAGATAAAGAGTGCACAGTCCAAGAAGAAGAAGGAAAAAAGAAACAGGGATGCGGCGTGAGAACAGTATAGACATACGCACACAGCCTCTGGCCCTATGCTCCACATAGCCTATTGGTTAATGTGTCTGTGAGCCCACACAGCCATTGAAAGCATATACACCCCTCCACACACACACACACACAGCATAGTAACAATGCTGACTTAATGGTACAGTACAAGGCAAGAAGGAAGATATGTGGGGGTTCATGTGAATCACAAATAGTAAAAGAAGAAACCCTATAATGTTGAATATCACTAAATAAAAGCATGGGGTTGCTGTGAAACAACAGGAGACAGAAACCACATCTAAAAGACACAATTGGTGTCAGGATATGAATAGGAATGATTAGGGCAAACATACAAGGGCCTGCTGTAGCTGCAGCAGCAACAATGACACGTAAACAACCAAAACATTTACAGGTATGGTACTTAATAGTATAAAGTATATAGAGTATCCATCCATCCATCCATCCATCGTCATCCGCTTATCCGGAGTCAGGTCGCAGGGGCAGCAGCTTCAGCAGGGGACCCCAAACCTCCCTTTCCCGAGCCACATTGGAAAGCTCTGA
>JAODUH010003427.1:0-11362 GCA_027564835.1 Typhlichthys subterraneus
TATCCGCCTGCCTATCCCTCGGCCTGTCTGCCTACCTGCCTGCCTGCCTAAGTACCTGCCTGCCTGCCTGCCTATCCGCCTGCCTATCCCCCTGCCTGTCCATCTAACTGCTATTTTCCTGTTGAAGAATTAAACTATTGACATAACTTCCTATTGTCTAACGCCTGTCCCTCTGGGGGTTTACACTCACCTGCGCTAAGCATAACAAGACATCCAGTCTGCTAAAGACTACACTGCATCTTAAACTACATTTCTATTTTTCAAAGCTTCAAAGCTACCATATAAGGGGTCATACTGTAT
Source organism: Typhlichthys subterraneus (assembly GCA_027564835.1). Taxonomy (NCBI): domain Eukaryota; kingdom Metazoa; phylum Chordata; class Actinopteri; order Percopsiformes; family Amblyopsidae; genus Typhlichthys; species Typhlichthys subterraneus. The sequence goes on from JAODUH010003427.1 coordinate 301, forward strand.
GTCAAATGTGGCCAAACACAGCTCGAGATATCAAGCAACCATTTGTAGTTACATCATCTTTCGCTCCAAGCATGGCTGGAATGGAATTTCTCAATGAAAGAGAATCAAGACTTTTGACCCAGAATGTAGATGAGTACATACATGAATGAAATAATAGCATATATAAGCACATACTGTATGTGTATATTTCTGGAGTAATATGCATTTATAACTTGCACATACATTAAGACATTTTTGACATTCTATAACAAAACCCATAAATATTTTTAAAAATTCACTCACACTGGCTTATTCCTTGACACATATACTCATCGGATGTTGTATTTTAGACCTATAGTGTAAAAGGGGTTTAGATGCATAATTCCAGTAAAGTATTCAATTATATCAATAAGGAAAATGAAAGAAATATATATTTATGCTGTATTTTAGCTTCATTTACTAAAGAGCAATGTCATCCACATTGAATAATGAATTTGAAATAAGTAATAATAAGGAAGTGTTTCCTACAGTTTAATACCAAAATGACATAGGTGACACTTACAGGCTTCACTTGACACCAATTAATATATGAGCATGCTTTTATGAGAAAACATGCAATGCTCCAGACCACACCTTATGTTTAGACCAACACACCTACGAGCGGCTCAGCTTGCCGCAAGTGCATTTTCTATTTAATCAATGTGGGCGCCGTATGGGAAAATGACAACTGCGTTGGTCTGAAACTAGCAAAGACACCTGTGTTCCCGCTTTATGCAGCTTTCTTAACGGCGGGTAGAAGATAAGGCCCTATATCTCAAACATCTGCATGTAGATGTACTTTCTGTTGAGGTAAGGAAAATTTACTAATGGCTTTACTATATTCAATATCACAGCAGACTTTGAAAATTGAGAAACATGCACAAATTATAATGTTTTCTGGTCATGATAAGCACATGTACAAGTTAATGATGAATGGGTGCATTTATATAGCACTTTTATCCAAAGCACTTTACAGTATTTTGCCTGACATTCACCCAGTAAAATGCACATTCATACACCAATGGTGATTGCTGCCATGAAAGGTGTGAACAACCAGGCATCTTGCTGGATGGTCAACACCAGGGTTTGAACCCACGACATTCTGGCTGGAAACCCAACACCCAGACCACTAGACCATCCTGCCTCCCCTACAAATGGCAACAGGTTGAATACATCAGGCAGATAAGAGGGCATTATGTCACATCTTATGGTTGGTTGGTAAGATAAATTAGAAAATTTATATAAAGGCAATAATACATCTTTTCTCCACTGTCTTTCCCCCTTCTTTGTATTTGAGGTCCATTCTTGGCTCCCATTTATTGAGACACGTTGGGGCGACAAAAAAGAGTCCTGAAGATTAATTAAAAACAGTGTATGTGGGGGTTTTGAGAGGGCTACTGTATGTGTGTATGGGGATTGGTGAGGCGTGATACCCTGTTGGTGTGTTTTGGCAGTGGGCCAATGGAAACTTTTCCTTATGTTATTAATAGTACAAGTACAACAAATATATAATTGCTTGTTTTTTGAATTGCTAATTAAAAATCGACAGTAGAGCTCATATCTGTGTCCTTGGTGTCCAGCGGTGTTTATTGAAGTCACTTCACACACAACATAGTCTGTGTTTCTGTGTTTGCCAAATTCCATATAGCAGTTTGAATTACATTTCTTTCCCTAAACAGCTAGGTCTTTTCGTGGGAGAAATAATAATAATGGCTAATGGAGGAATTCCATGCTTATTATTACTATATCACAATGTCTTCTCTGCAAACCCGTTGGATTTCTGACTCCTTCTGCAGAGAAGTAAATTGTCCAAATTAGAAGTGATATTCGGTTAAACAAGAAACATTAAACAAAGACATATTCTATCGTTGTTATTATCACAGACATAACGTTAAATGTTTTGTATGATATGGCCGATCACTGACCCAGATAAAAGCATTAGGCTATTACTCGTGGTACCGAAAACGGCAATTAGTTTCCGGCAGGGGATACAATTTTGGTATGACACACAAGTGCGTCTTTATCAATGTTTAGGTTAAGTAAATCAACACAACATTATTTAAGCAGCCTGTCCAGCCAATATGCCTGTCCTGCAGACTAGTTGTTTATGCTATGGTGGCCCACTTCGATACCACTGTATCAAAAACTATATTTACAGATTTGGTCATCTGCAAATGATGAACATTAAACTTTTACTTATGGTTTGTTTACTGGCGATCAACATCAGTTCCTTGCCTTGTATACTACGTAGCTGGCCATATCCTCATAGGGGCGTTACCAAAAACCCCGCAGGCCCAGCGCATTTAATCAATCCGACATTGATGTTGTCAAAGTCTCAGCCTCTTCCGTTAGCACTATGTCACATAAGTAAAGGCTGGCTTTGCGAGACTACCTACTATATTGTATGCTTAGTCTAGGCTAATATACAGTATGTAACTTTGTTGCTGCCCTGTATATGTTGTCACTTGTCATAAAGGTAGGCCATGCTATTAATATTAAGACAATAACAACAGTAAAGACAATTATGTGTAGAATCATGAATATATTATATAAACCTGCACACCATGTTAGCACATACTGCATTGATTGTGCAGTAGGCTATTGTAGGCTGTTAACCTGACTGTTAGGTTAATAGCCTACTGCACAATCAATGCAGTCAGTGCAATTTGTAGCATACAATTTTGTAGCATAAAAAATTTGTATTTGTAGCATTAATAGAAAATCAGAGCAGATAAAAGATGCATTTGTGGTTTAGGCTTGTTATTATTTTACATGTATAAATTAGAGTCTGACATAAATATTCTAATTATTAGACTATTTATGTCGGTACCCTTTTTTTCCTTTGATAAATTCAGCACATTTGAACAATAACGTGATAATACCGTTAACCGTGATAGTTTTGGCAACTATAATCATGATATGACATTTTAATACTGTTTAATCTGTCTAATCTCTCCATTTCATATCTTTAGAATTGGTCTATCGACCGGTTCATCTTCTATTTAAATCGATCAAGGTTTTGGCTAATCAATGTTGTTGCATCGTTAATGTTAAAACCACTTTCCGATGTGTATCGCTGAATCATTACACACCTACTAGATAGCTGTAACTTTATATTTACTATTTATACCATGAAGCTGATTTCAATGTACCCATTACATTCAATTGTTTTTTTCCTTTAATGAACTGTGTCATTTTTATTTTCTAAATAGTAATACTTTACTTACTGTGCAGTACTGTATAGTGGAATAATTCTCCAAACAGGTTTCACCACTGTCAGTCCCAAATTGCCAATTGTCAAATTGTAATGTCTATGAACTACTTGCAGACTTAGTAAAGATCCTCTGTGGAATGACCCTGAAATTGTCACTGTTCTTAATATTACTTTTGTCCAATTAAATATTATTCCCTGTGGGTATGCATATTTTTAAGCGTTATATTAATGATCAGGCATACAGACACAGAGTAACGGGGAATATTGCAGCCCCATTGCAGTAACTATGGCAACACCGCGTTGGTCAGAACACATGGACAGGGCAGAGTTACAGGGCGAGTTACAGACCCGACAACTGTGACAGCAGTGAATGAGTAGTGATGTTGTACTTGTGTGTCAGACACAACTGACTTATTATACAATTACTTTCTCTTGATGAATTATGGAGTTTTAGGAACCATTTTGCCCCCTGGTGATATGTTTGTATTCCTACAATATAAATGCAAAGATGTTTTTGAAATGGTCCTGATACCCACTTTTGCCTTATGCAATCATCTTCACAAGGGCACACCATTTTACTGGATGTGACTGCTGATCCCATTTGGATAGGTTACGTTTAAATCCTTTTTTAATTTAAACTCTTTAAAATCAAATATAGATGCCCTCAGCCAAAATCATCAGACCCTTTAAAATAATTGAGATTTTTCTATTATAACTTTATACTCAATTATTGAAACCACATTTTTTAAAAAAAGGTAACCCATATGGGATAGCGGCCAGTAATACCACCAGATTATGCTAGTCATTTCCAGTGAGCTGAACAATTAGCGATGGGATTTGCGAGTGCATTAAGGCCCACTTCAAAACGGTCTGTCTTTTTAAGATTTCTCTCAGCTCTTCCAATGCCCTGTCGGATTGCGGTGTGATCACATTGAGCTGTGCAGAAATGGTTGAATTGGAATCTTATCTTCTTCCATCTTTCCCATTACTGGCAGATTGAAAGCCCTGCAGCACTGCTCTGGCCGGGTCCCCAGTCAAGACTGCTTTTTAGACTGCAATTTGACGGCTTCTAAAAATGTCACGTTTTTGTTGTTAAGATGCACTGCCAAGCACTTGTGCCATGCAGACTGTGACATCAGTACCAGGCCGGTCGTAAACCTTTGCTGACCTTCTGTGGCACTCCTGGGCATCACCCCTGGCACGGCCTGTCTCTCGGTGTTAGTATGACATTATTGACTTGAAGAGGCTGATTTATATAGCGGTAGGCAAAACCCTATAATGCCATCCTTATTTCCGGCACTATAAAAGCGGTACCGCCGGCCAATATAATTATTTATGAAAAACGAGTGGACGGAGCAAGAAAATAATTTGTAACTGACCTACATCCACTTCTAAACAGGTTACCTATGATATCTTATGCAGTACAAATCTAATACAAGTAGACAACACAAGTAGACACTGACAACACACTTTTTGTGTTAAAAAAAATGTATGCTTGATAGTTCACGGGTTCTTCCATACTATGAGGATATCTTTTGCATTCACCCCACTCACCGCCATGCCAGCTTTGAGCCAGATGTTTTTTGGATTGGTTCATAACAATAACAACACCCTAGTTGAGAACATCTGAATAGTTCACTGTTTCCATTACACCCGTAGCTCATTCAAGCCCATTGTAATTATTTAAGAACGCAATCTGAATGATTAATTGCTATCAGCACTGGACACATTCTTCCAAAGACCCAGTGACACCAACGGAATAACCTCTTGGGTTATATATACAGATTATAGGATAATAGTAGGCCCATGCCATGAAGTGTACAGGAAGAGAGTATGACACAACTTTCTTCTCAGACCATGGACAAAGATACAAAAACAAAAAAGCTGTTGAAAGGCAGCTATTCTAAACAAATAGGGGTGCAGTTACGTCTTGCGGCCAGAGTGGCCGCGTGTACCCAGGTTATCATACAGTACCTCTATAAGACCAACACCACTCAAGTGAGCGCACTGCAAGCCAAATATTATATACGTGAATGGAGGGTAGCTTCCCCAGCCTGTGTGCCTTTCACCAACGGTGGGCATTGCTGCTCCAGTCCCTCTCAGCGGGGCACGCGGGCCAAGCCTGCGTCTCAGACGCACGCAGGGGGCAGCACATTACTGACACCAGGGGTGGAGGAAAGAGACCCCTGCTGCCTGCCATCTGGGCAAATGGCAGGCATCTATGCCACAGCCGTACCCGCTGAGGGAAGGGGGTGCGCAGGGTGGTGGTGGAGGGGCAGCAGCCACTGTCTACACACGGGCCAGCCTGTCTCGGCGATGAGGCACCCTCCATGACACCTGCGCTCCCCGCGCGGCTGTGCCCCGCGTCGGACGCTCTTGTCAGAAACTCCGTGCTCAGCAGATCTGCCGAAACCCAAACACAAAGAACTTTGCAGGCTCGGCAAGAGCGCATGCAGGTGAATAACAATCGCCGGTTTATCAGTTATTCATATATTCATGTGTGTGCTCATATTTAGCCTTCATCGCACTGGTGATGAGCAGTGTTCTCTCTCTCTCTCTCTCTCCCCCCTCCCTCCGTCTCGTCTGGAGGCAGAAGCTGGACAATAAGTGACAGCTGGATCGGGCAGAGTGTCCTCTATAAGGCGAAGGCATTGAGTTTGGGCGCGTGTGTGTGTGTGTGTGTTATAAAAGTGGACACTAAGTAGAATGGCAGTCCTGACGGAGCGACGACAGATGTGTCCTGACTGGGCTGACTGAGAGAGAGAGAGAGAGAGAGAGAGAGAGAGAAAGGCAGTACTAAGGCCATGTGGCCAACCTCTTGTGACAGACTGAGAGATTAGTCACCGAGGGCTCATGGTGCCTCTCAGACACCAGACATCACCAGCATTTAGAGTAGAGAGCCCGCTGCACTTGCTCTACAGCCCTCCTTCTCTCATAAGAGAGAGTAGCTAAGGAGCTACCCCTGGCTGACTAAAATCTCCCCTGGAAAGGGCTGCTCTCTTTGTTACTGACAACTGTACACCTTTTTCACTCACACACAGTCAAACTTTAAAACCTTTAAACTGGGAACATCTTAAAGGTATAATCAGATATTGCATGCTAATTGTTAGCTAAGGCACCTTTGGTCAAATTCACCAAATATCCCCTTGCACTTTGCTAGTTTACCGTTCTCTGTGCGTGCTGAAAAAAGAATCCGGACCACCGCACACAACCACAAAGCCATATAGCACGCTTTGCTTCACAATGCGTTTCGATGTGTGAGGGATATTGTTTTTAATTTGAGCTCGAAGTTAGCAAGATTCTTAAGAATAACTAACCCTGACTTGAATTCACTGCCTTTTATTTTAGCACCTGTGCACAGGTGTTTACAGTTACAGACTGCTTGATTAGTCTCTCGACTGTCAGCTGTATTGGGAAAACTGGTATCCTGTGTTGTGATCTATTCATGTCATTTTGGCATAATAACCATCCAGCTTCAACAAGAAAAGTTTTCTTTTTAGCCAAATAATCTGAAAAGGACTTTCAGAAGGTTGTGCAAATGAAGTTTTGTTTTATCTCTTATTGTGCTACACATGAGGAGAGTTTACCTATCTTTTTGGTATTTCCATGTAATTGTGATAAAAGTATTTTGTTTTGTCTGAAGAACGAAGGTATTGTCTGTGTTACTAGCAGGAGAAACCACAGTTTGACCACCCCTGCAAAGAGAAGCTCGTGCAATGACTGGGCGGCTTCGGTGTACATGGATCAGAGAGTATGTAGGAGCTAGATAGCATTTACCTCTGGTTTTAACTAAAGCACTCACACATTCTCTCCTCTGCAGCCCTGTAATTTCCTCGGAGTGCTCTGCGTGAAAGCGAAGCACTGTTATCAGCCTCGACCAAATGCATTAGACCTCCCCTGACCGCTGAAATGGACCACCTCGTTGTAGATCACTCCCTCTACGCAAGCCCAGAGGCGATGAAGACGTTGTAAATTAGGATTGTATAGTTTCATACACCTTAATGATTATTGAGCTCCTGGGCTCGGTAATCACCTCCTCTCCACAATTCTGGATTTAATATGACATATGTGTGTGAGTGAATGAAGACTCAATTGATCATATTTGCTCATGTCACCTCCAACGGTTTACGTTGATGACACGGCACAGTTCACATGCGGCTTGTGAGCAAGGATGCACATTAATAGTGTTTAAAGGGACAGTCTGCGATGTGTGTTGTGTGTCCAGAGTGAAATGAGCGTCACGAAAACATTTGAGTTGAGTGCGGGCCCTTCCTACGTCTAGGCACTCATCTCCTGTTTGCCTATAGGCTCGTACTGCCTGTTATCCTCTCCACACGTGACATACGCAGTTTCAAAGATAAACCGTGAGCAGGGGCACTGTAGCACAATTGAGGAGTGTACCTTTACTAAAGGTATTTATTCTTATTCGTCTGGTTGGTGAACGCCCGGAAGTGAGGTTGCGCTAAAGGCCATTGACCAAGCTGCAATATTTGACGTGTTGGGAATGAGCACGTGTTGTTGAGACAGGGTGCTTTCATTGGTTAGGTACTTTGCGTGGGTGTGTATTTGTACTGTACATGTATGTCCTTGCGTATTTGTCAGAGACAGAGCCTCTAGGAATTCCTGAAGCACCATAACGATGTGTGTGGGGTTTATAACTAGCAGCTTATTGGATTTATTTTATTTATTTTTTTTCTCTTGTCTACCTTGACCAACTGTACTGGAGTATATAGGCTGCTCCGTTCACTTGAAATGCAGCGTTGACCCGTGATCCAGAACACGTCATATTGTCAAGTGCAGCACTCTGCAGTAGCGGTAGCTGTAAGAGACGGATGGGAAATGTACTTTACGTAAAACGTCTGCCTATTGTTCTATCTGAGTGTATTTACAAATCTAAAACAAACATGCAACAAAGCAAAAACACAATGGGCGGCTTTGAAAAAGCGAAGGAAACACGAGACAACCTTCTGAGCTCTCGGTCTGTGTTGCTGCTGCTGCTGTGATGACCTCACAGGGAAACGCTATTTGCATGCGAGAAAAACAACAAAATCAACCATGCCCTCGGATCCCAATGGGAATTTGAATAAACAGAAGAGCCAAAGTATCATCCCTGTCTCCTCGGGTGGTTTAGGCCCAGCCACAGATCCTATCCAAGGGTCCCCTACCTGAACAGCCATCTTTAGTGTCCTCAAGCCTTATTCCATGTAGGGTCGTTGATCTCCATTCATTAACTTTTTAGAAAATAATTGTATGCAATAAGCATAAAATTATTTTCTACAAATCCAAAAGCATTGCACATATGCATGTGCTATGCAATACTGGTGCTTTCAATGCCAATGTCAAAACAAATATTTAATTTGACTTTTAACCAGCTTTTGGAGTCTAAATGTATAGTACCATTTTAAAGTGTGATTTATTCAGCATTACATCAAATATGCATCTCTCTTCTTGGTGTACATTTGTCAGGTCGTGTCCTGATAAGATAATCTAAGGCAGTATGTCTTCTCCCAAACCACAAAACAGCAAGCTGAAACAGAATCCCTGGCCGGTTGTTTGGATAGGCTGAAATATGTTGACAATCCGTTAAAGTGTGGAATAAAAAGGCTTATTTTCCCTTTTGTAGAACTTGACAGTGATAAAAGAGGATTGCCTCAATAATGGCTGTCATGGATCAACACCTAGGAACATTTTACTCTGCTGATGTGGACATGAATGCCGTCCAAAGTCATGTCTCCTTCTGGCCTGCAGCCAAGACCTTCACAATCACTTTAATAGATGGGTTTGTAGCAGCAGGCTATCCTTGGCCTGTGTTGTTTGCGTATGTGTTTTGTGTGTGTGTGTGTGCGCGTGCGTGTGTGCGCGTGTGCGTGTGTGTGTGTGTGTGTGTGCCATAGGTGTTTTAATAACCAGTAAGTGCATAACAACCCCCCGGAGAAGTTGAAAAATACCAATTTGCCTTGTTCACCTAGTGGCCATAGTGAAATCCAGGCCGAGGCATAGCTGGGCTACTATATCATCACATCCTCACTTATTTGACAGATGAACGCATGTAAGCAACATCGCTGGAGTGAATTCCCTTGATTGTATTCTGTCAAATGGTTGGAACACACTTGTCGCGTCGGCTGTGATCTGTTAGAAAATAGATATGGATATGGAATAGCAGAAATATGCTATAGTTTAAACAACTTTCATCCTACCATTAAATGGTGGCCAAGCCTGGTTTTCATTCCAGAATGAAGTCGCGGGCGAGAAAGGCGTATAGCCTACAGAATAGGGCTTTAGCTCAGTAAAGGGCTTGAGGGAACACGGAACAAGACGGGGAGCCGATCTGTACCACCTATTTATTCTCTGCACTAGGGTGCACATGCATTATTCAGCATGGTAGCTAGATATAATTAAGTTTATTAATGGATGGATTAGAAGATATAAGTGAAGTAAGTAGGTGGGCTGCTTATGGCACATGCAAAGGGGGTTTATGATTTCATGTACATAAAGCTACAATATATTGGGAAATGTTATACATAGAAATCCCTAATAATTATAATTATATAGTATCACATTAGTAATTGATTAATTGATTATTGGTAATGTTTAACATATTTTTTTAAGATTTTTAGTGCATGTTACTATGTTACTAGTAATTATTTATAACAAACCATAGCACTAATCATTTTGACATTTAGAAATAGCCTATTTACGTTGGAATTGTATGCGTTTACCCTGGATATTTAAAGATTAGCACATTGTTAAATGATGTAGTCTTAAAACAGTTACAATAATGTATTCAATATTAAATGTAGCATTAAAATAATTTAATGATGTAAAATTACATTAAGTAGTGTTAACAGGTACTCTACAGTACATAATTTTCTGAGAATAAAGCCCAGAGAATAGAGTGTTTCAGTGTGAACCTCTATAATGCCTCACTAGGTTGTTCAAGCCCTGACCTTCTGACAAGCGAGTTTACGCTACCCTAGACACAGACCTGGTGGAAGCAACTTTGCGGTCTTGATCAGCAGATTCAGACTGCGAAGGGCTCTTAGGTTGTGGACTGGTCATAAATACAGACTGCATTGGACTCTATTTTGGAAAAACATGTTATTATTATTTATTATTATATTATTATTATTATTATTATTATTATTATTTATTTTATTTTTTTATGTGAAGCATTGTGAAGCACTTTGTGATTTTATCTGTGAAAGGTGCTATATAAATAAATTTAGCTTACTTACTTACTTACTTACTTATTAGCACCCAGAATCCCCAGCTCCATCAAATGTTTTTTGCATTTCTGTTTATAAGCTAACACAATCAAGGAAGGCATATTTTATCTCTTGTATAGGGTTCTACATGCATGGATGTATGAGCAAAGAATTAAACATTCCGTCAATAACTTGCCACAGATTATTTTCCTTGTGCCACAGCTCATGTGTGTATAATAATATGAGAACACCTCAATATTAATTAACCATTTAGCTCAACCATGAACACCTAGAGCACAACTTAATTTTAATAGCTTGTGTGTGTGTGTGTGTGTGTGTGTGTGTGCACACGTGCGTGCGTGTGTGTGCTGGGTGGGCAGTAGGGCTGTCGCGATAACCGCAAAATTGGAATACCGCGGTGTTGCTAACCCAACAGCAGGTCGTGGAAAGCAACCGCCGGTACCAGCAAACCGCAATGTTTACTTTTAAATTTTTTCATGAGGCTAGACCATCGAATATGACGTCTGATCTAGGCGTGTGTGCCATTGAAGCACAAATTCCCCCAGCCCCATATTAGCCGGTTGTAGCTTCTTATACCGTATTGGTCCGAATATAGGACGACCCT